>JAMKQA010006237.1:0-10431 GCA_024699735.1 Posidonia australis | reverse complement strand
TGGTCAAGAGGTCAACAAGAGGATTTCGCGCCCGCGAAATCCATGGAAGGCAAGGAAAGACCTCGACCAATTGGTCAAGAGGTCAACAAGAGGATTCCACGCCCGCGAAATCCTAAGAAGGTAAGGGAAGACCTCGACCAAATGGTCAAGAGGTCAAGAGGTCAATTGGAGGATTCTGCACCGGTGAAATCCAAGGAAGGCATGGGAAGGCCTCAACCAAATGTTCAAGAGGTCAACAAGAGGATTCCGCGCCTGCGAAATCCTAGGATGGCTTGGGAAGACCTCGACCAAATGGTCATGAGGTCAACAAGAGGATTCCGCGCCCGCGAAATCCAAGGAAGGCATGGGAAGACCTCGACCATATGGTGAAGAGGTCAACATGAGGATTTTGCGCCTGCGAAATCCAAGGAATGCAAGGGAAGACCGAGTCCAAATGGTCAAGAGGTTACATGAGGATTCCGCGCCCGCAAATTCCATGGAAGGCAAGGGAAGGCCTCGACTAAATGGCGAAGAGGTCAACTAGAGGATTTCGCGTCCGCGAAATCTAAGGAAGGCGAGGGAAGACCTCGACCAAATGGTCAAGAGGTCAACATGAGGACATCGCGCTCACGAAATCCAAGGAAGGCGAGCGAAGAACTCTACCAAATGGTCAAGAGGTCCACAAGAGGATTTTGCGCCAGCGAATTCCATGGAAGGCAAGGAAAGACCTCGACCAAATGGTCAAGAGGTCAACAAGAGGATTTCGTGCCCGCGACATCCAAGGAAGGCAAAGGAAGACCTCGATCAATTGGTCATGAGGTCAACATGAGGATTCTGCGCCCGCGAAATCCTAGGAAGGCAAGGGAAGACCTCGACAAAATAGTGAAGAGGTCAACCAGTGGATTTCACGCCTGCAAAATCCAAGGAAGGCAAGGGAAGACCTCGACCAAATGGTAAGGCGGTCAACAAGATGATTTCGCGCCCGCGAAATCCCTGGAAGGCATGGGATGGCCTCGACCAAATGGTCATGAGGTCAACTAGTGGATTCCGCGCCCGAGGAATCCTAGGATGGCATGGGAAGACCTCGACCAAATGGTCATGAGGTCAACAAGAGGATTCCGCACCCACGAAATCCATGGAAGGCAATGGTAGACCTAGATCGAATGGTCAAGAGGTAACAAGAGGATTTCCTTCCCGCGAATTCCATCGAAGGCAAGGGAAGGCCTCGACTAAATGGTCAAGAGGTCAACCAGAGGAATTCGCCCCCACGAAATCTATGGAAGGCGAGGGAACACCCCGACCTAATGGTCAAGAGGTCAACAAGTGGATTTCGTGCCCACGGAATCCAGGGAAGGCAAGGGAAGACCTCGACCAAATGGTCAAGAGGTCTACAAGAGGATTCGCGCCCACGAAATCCACGGAAGGCAAGGGAAGACCTCGACCAAATGGTCAACATGTCAACAAGTGGATTTCACGCCCACAAAATCCAAGGAAGGAAAGGGAAGACCTCGACCAAATGGTCAAGAGGTCAACAAGAGGATTCCGCGCCCTCGAAATCCAAGGATGGCACGGGAAGACCTCGACCAAATGGTCAAGAGGTCAATAGGAGGATTCCGCGCCGGCGAAATGCAAGGAAGGCATGGGAAGACCTCGACCAAATGGTCAAGTGGTCAACATGCGGATTCCGCGCCTGCAAAATCCTAGGAAGGGAAGGGAAGTCCTCGTCCAAATGGTCAAGATGTCAACAAGAGGATTTCGCGCCCGCGAAATCCAAGGAAGGCAAGGGAAGACCTCCACCTAATGGTCAAGAGGTCAACAACAGGATTTCGCGCCCGCGAAATTCTAGGAAGGCAAGGGTAGACCTCGACCAAATGGTCAAGAGGTCTAGAGGTCAATAGGAGGATTCCGCGCCGGTGAAATCCACGGAAGGCTTGGGAAGACCTCGACCAAATGGTGAAGAGGTCAACAAGAGGATTCCACGCCCGCGAAATCCAAGGAAGGCAAGGGAAGACCTCGACCAAATGGTCAAGAGGTCAAGAGGTCAATAGGAGGATTCCGCGCCGGTGAAATCAAAGGAAGGCATGGGAAGACCTCGACCAAATGTTCAAGAGGTCTACAAGAGGATTTCGCGCCCGCAAAATCCTAGGATGGCATGGGAAGACCCCGACCAAATGGTCATGAGGTCAACAAGAGGATTCCACGCCCACGAAATCCAAGGAAGGCAAGGGAAGACCTCGACCAAATGGTCAAGAGGTCAGCAAGAGGATTCCGCGCCCGCGAAATCCTAGGATGGCAAGGGACGACCTCGATCAAATGGTCATGTGGTCAACAAGAGGATTCCGTGCCCGCGAAATCCTTGGAAGCAAGGGAAGACGTCGACCAAATGGTCAAGAGGTCAACAAGAGGATTCCACGCTCGCGAAATCCTCGGAAGGCAAGGGAAGACCTCGACCAAATGGTTAAG
Source organism: Posidonia australis (assembly GCA_024699735.1). NCBI lineage: Eukaryota > Viridiplantae > Streptophyta > Magnoliopsida > Alismatales > Posidoniaceae > Posidonia > Posidonia australis. Next base: position 7,989 of record JAMKQA010006237.1, on the reverse strand, counting down.
AGGTCATTAGGAGGATTCCGCGACGGCGAAATCCAAGGAAGGCGTGGGAAGACCTCGACCAAACGGTCAAGAGGTCTACAAGAGGATTCCGCGCCTGCGAAAAACTAGGATGGCAAGGGAAGAACTCGACCAAATGGTCAAGAGGTCAACAAGTGGATTTCGCGCCCACGAAATCCATGGAAGGCAAGGGAAGACCTAGACCAAATCGTCAAGAGGTAACAAGTGGATTTCGCGCCTGCGAATTCCAAGGAAGGCAAGGGAAGACCTCGACCAAATGGTCCAGAGGTCAACAAGAGGATTTCGCACCCTCGAAATCTACGGAAGGCGTGAGAAGACCTCGACAAAATGGTGAGGAGGTCAACAAGAGGACATCTCGCCCACGAAATGCAAGGAAGGCGAGGGAAAAACACTACCAAATGGTCAAGTGGTCCTCAAGAGGATTTCGCACCCGCGAAATCCATGGAAGGCAAGGGAAGACCTAGACCAAATGGTCATGAGGTAACATGAGGATTTCGCGCCCGCGAATTCCATGGAAGGCAAGGAAGACCTCGACCAAATGGTCAAGAGGTCAACAAGAGGATTTCGCGCCTGCGAAATCTAAGGAAGGCGAGGGAAGACCTCGACCAAATGGTCAAGCGGTCAACAAGAGGACATCGTGCCCACGAAATCCATGGAACGCGAGGGAAGAACTCTATCAATTGGTCAAGAGGTCCACAAGAGGATTTCTCGGGAAGGCAAGGGAAGACCTCGACCAAATGGTCAAGTGGTCAACAAGAGGATTTCGCGCCTGCGAAATCCAAGGAAGGCAAGGGAAGACCTCGACCAAATGGTCAAGAGGTCAACAAGAGGATTCCACGCCCGCGAAATCCTAGGAAGGCACAGGAAGACCTCGACTAAATGGTTAAGAGGTCATTAGGAGGATTCCGCGACGGCGAAATCCATAGAAGGCATGGGAAGACCTCGACCAAATGGTCAAGAGGTCAACAAGAGGATTCCGCACCTGCGAAATCCTAGGATGGCAAGGGAAGACCACCACCAAATGGTCAAGAGGTCAACAAGTGGATTTCGCGCACGCGAAATCTATGGTAGGCAAGGGAAGACATAGACCAAATGGTCAAGAGGTAACAAGATGATTTCGCGCCCGCGAATTCCATGGAAGGCTAGGGAAGTCCTCGACCAACTGGTCAAGAGGTCAACAACATTATTTCGCGCCCGCGAAATCTAAGGAAGGCGAGGGAAGACCTCGACTAAATGGTCAGGAGGTCAACAAGAGGACATCGCGCCCATGAAATCCACGGAAGGCGAGGGAAGAACACTACCAAATGGTCAAGAGGACCACAAGAGGATTTCGCGCCCGCGAAATCCATGGAAGGCAAGAGGAGACCTAGACCAAATGGTCAAGAGGTAACATGAGGATTTCGCGACCGCGAATTCCATGAAAGGCAAGGGAAGACCTCGACCAAATGGTCAGGAGGTCAACAAGAGGATTTCGTGCCCGCGATATCTACGGAAGGCGTGGGAAGACCTTGACCAAATGTTCAAGCGGTCAACAAGAGGACATCGTGCCCACGAAATCCAAGGCAGGCGAGGGAAGAACTCTACCAAATGGTCCAGAGGTCCACAAGAGGATTTCGCGGATTTCGCACCCGCGAAATCCATGGAAGGCAAGGGAAGACCTCGACCAAATGGTCAAGTGGTCAACAAGAGGATTTCGCGCCTGCAAAATCCAAGGAAGGCAAGGGAAGACCTCGACCAAATGGTCATGAGGTCGACATGAGGATTCTGCGCCCGCGAAATCCAAGGAAGGCAAGGGATGACCTCGAAAAAATGGTCAAGAGGTCAACATGGGGATTTCGCGCCCGCGAAATCCATGGAATGCAAGGGAAGACCAAGACCAAATGTTCAAGATGTAACAAGAGGATTTCGCGCCCGTGAAATCCAAGGAAGGCATGGGAAGACCTCCACCAATTGATAAAGAGGTCGACAAGAGAATTTCGCGCCCGTGAAATCCCTAGAAGGTGAGGGATGACCTCGACCAAATGGTCAAGAGGTCAATAAGAGGAGATCGCACCCACGAAATACTAGGAAGGCAAGGGAGGACCTCGACCAAATGGTCAAGAGATCAACAAGAGGATTTCGTGCCCGCGAAATCCAAGGATGGCAAGGGAAAACCTCGACGTAATGGTCAAGAGGTGAAGAAGAGGATTTCGCGCCCGCGAAATCTAAGGAAGGCGACGGAAGACCTCGACCAAATGATCAAGAGGTCAACAAGAGGACATCGCGCCCACGAAATCCAAGGAAGGCGAGGGAAGAACTCTACCAATTGGTCAAGAGGTCCACATGAGGATTTCGCGCCCGCGAAATCCATGGATGGCAAGGGAAGACCAAGACCAAATGGTCAAGAGGTAACATGAGGATTTCGCGCCCGTGAATTCCATGGAAGGCAAGGGTAGACCTCGACCAATTGGTCAAGAGGTCAACAAGAGGATTTCGTGCCTACGAAATCTAGGGAAGGCGTGGGATGACCTCGACCAAATGGTCAAGAGGTCAACATGTGGACATCGTGCCCACGAAATCCATGGAAGGCGAGGGAAGAACTCTACCAAATGGTCAAGAGGTCCACAAGAGGCTTTCGCGCCCGTGAAATCCATGGAAGGCAAGGGAAGACCTCGACCAAATGGTCAAGTGGTCAATAAGAGGATTTCGCGCCCGCGAAATCCAAGGATGGCATGGGAAGACCTCGACCAAATGGTCATGAGGTCGACATGAGAATTCTGCACTTGCGAAATCCATGGAAGGCAAGGGAAGACCTCGAAAAAATGGTCAAGAGGTCAACAATAGGATTTCACGCCCGCGAAATCCATGGAAGGCAAGGGAAGACCAAGACCAAATGGTCAAGATGCAATAAGAGGATTTCGCGCCCGCGAAATCCTAGAAGGCTTGGGAAGACCTCCACCAAATGGTCAAGAGGTCGACAAGAGGATTTCGCGCCAGCGAAATCCCAGGAAGGCAAGGAATGACCTCGTCCAAATGGTCAAGAGGTCAGCAAGAGGAGATCGCGCCCATGAAATCCACGGAAGGCGAGGGAAGAACTCGACCAATTGGTCAAGCGGTCAACAAGAGGATTTCGTGCCTGAGAAATCCAAGGAAGGCAAGGGAAAACCTCGATGTAATGGTCAAGAGGTCAACACGAGGATTTCGCGACCGCGAAATCCAAGGAAGGCAAGGGAAGACCTCGACCAAATGGTCAAGTGGTCAACAAGAGAATTTCATGCCCACGAAATCAAGGAAAGGCCGGGGATGACCTCGACCAAAGGGTCAAGAGGTCAACAAGAGGATTTCATGCCAGCGAAATCCAAGCAAGGCAAGGGAAGACCTCGACCAAATGGTCAAGAGGTCAACAAGAGGATTTCGCGCCCGCGAAATCCTAGGAAGGCAAGGGAGGACCTCGACCAAATGGTCAAGCGGTCAATCGAAGGATTTCGCGTCGGCGAAATCCTAGGATGGCAAGGGACGACCTCGATCAAATGGTCATGTGGTCGACAAGAGGATTCCGTGCCCGTGAAATCCTTGGAAGCACGGGAAGACCTCGACCAAATGGTCAAGAGGTCAACAAGAGGATTCCACGCCCGCGAAATCCTAGGAAGGCAAGGGAAGACCTCGACCAAATGGTTAAGAGGTCATTAGGAGGATTCCGCGACGGCGAAATCCAAGGAAGGCGTGGGAAGACCTCGACCAAATGGTCAAGAGGTCAACAAGAGGATTCCGCGCCTGCGAAAACCTAGGACGGCAAGGGAAGACTTCGACCAAATGGTCAAGAGGTCAACAAGTGGATTTCGTGCCCGCGAAATCCATGGAAGGCAAGGGAAGACCTCGACCAAATGGTCAAGAGGTCAACAAGTGGATTTCGTGCCCGCGAAATCCATGGAAGGCAACGGAAGACCTAGACCAAATCGTCAAGAGGTAACAAGAGGATTTCGCGCCCGCGAATTCCAAGGAAGGCAAGGGAAGACCTCGACCAAATGGTCCAGAGGTCAACAAGAGGATTTCGTGCCCTCGAAATCTACGGAAGGCGTGGGAAGACCTTGATAAAATGGTGAGGAGGTCAACAAGAGGGCATCGCGTCCACGAAATGCAAGGAAGGCGAGGGAAAAACACTACCATATGGTCAAGAGGTCCTCAAGAGGATTTCGCGCCCGCGAAATCCATGGAAGGCAAGGGAAGCCCTATACCAAATGATCATGAGGTAACATGAGGATTTAGCGCCCGCGAATTCCATGGAAGGCAAGGAAGACCTCGACCAAATGGTCAAGAGGTCAACAAGAGGATTTCGCGCCTGCGAAATCTAAGGAACGCGAGGGAAGACCTCGACCAAATGGTCAAGAGGTCAACAAGAGGACATCGTGCCCACGAAATCCAAGGAACGCGAGGGAAGAACTCTACCAATTGGTCAAGAGGACCACAAAAGGATTTCGCGGGAAGGCAAGGGAAGACCTCGACCAAATGGTCAAGTGGTCAGCAGGAGGATTTCGCGCCTGCGAAATCCAAGGAAGGCAAGGGAAGACCTCGACCAAATGGTCAAGAGGTCGACAAGTGGATTCCACGCCCGCGAAATCATAGGAAGGCAAGGGAAGACCTCGACTAAATGGTTAAGAGGTCATTAGGAGGATTCCGCGACGGGAAATCCATAGAAGGCATGGCAAGACCACAACCAAATGGTCAAGAGGTCAACAAGAAGATTCCGCACCTGCGAAATCCTAGGATGGCAAGGGAAGACCTCCACCAAATGGTCAAGAGGTCAACAAGTGGATTTCGCGCACGCGAAATCTATGGTAGGCAAGGGAAGACCTAGACCAAATGGTCAAGAGGTAATAAGAGGATTTCGCGCCCGCGAATTCCATGGAAGGCAAGGGAAGTCCTCGACCAACTGGTCAAGAGGTCAACTACAGGATTTCGCGCCCGCGAAATCTAAGGAAGGCGAGGGAAGACCTCGACTAAATGGTCAGGAGGTCAACAAGAGGACATCGCGCCCACGAAATCCACGGAAGGCGAGGGAAGAACACTACCAAATGGTCAAGAGGACCACAAGAGGATTTCGCACCCGCGAAATCCATGGAAGGCAAGGGAAGACCTAGACCAAATGGTCAAGAGGTAACATGAGGATTTCGCGCCCGCGAATTCCATGGAAGGCAAGGGAAGACCTCGACCAAATGGTGAAGAGGTCAACAAGAGGAGATCGCGCCCACGAAATCCAAGGAAGGCTTGGGATGACCTCGACCAAATTGTCAAAATGTCGACAAGAGGATTTCGTGCACGCAAAATCATTGGAAGGCAAGGGAAGACAACGACCAAATTGTCAAGAGCTAAGAAGAGGAAGGCGAGGGATGAAGTCGACCAAGTGGTCAAGAGGTCAACAAGGGCATTTCGCGCTCGCGAAATCCATGGAAGGCAAGGGAAGGCCAAGACCAAATGGTCAAGAGGTAACAAGTGGATTTCGCGCCCGCGAAATCAAAGGAAGGCTAGGGAAGACGTCCACCAAATGGTCAAGAGGTCAACAAGAGGATTTCGCGCCCGCGAAATCCATGGAAGGCTAGGGAAGACCTCGACCAACTGGTCAAGAGGTCAACAAGAGGAGATCGCGCCCACAAAATCCAAGGAAGGCGAGGGAAGAACTCTACCAAATGGTCAAGAGGTCAATAGGAGGATTCCGCACCGGCGAAATCCAAGGAAGGCATGGGAAGACCTCGACCAAATGGTCAAATGGTCAAGAAGAGGATTTCGCGCCCGTGAAATCATGGATAGCAAGGGAAGACCTCGACCAAATGGTCAAGTGGTCAAGAAGAGGATTTCGCGCCCGCGAAATCCAAGAAAGGCATGGGATGACCTCGAACAAATGGTCAAGAGGTCAACAAGAGGAGATCGCGCCCACGAAATCCAAGGAAGGCGAGGGAAGAACTCGACCAATTGGTCAAGAGGTCAACAAGCGAATTTCGTGCCCGCGAAATCCAAGGAAGGCAAGGGAAGACCTCGACCTAATGGTCAAGAGGTCAACAAGCGGATTTCGCGCCCGTGAAATCCACGGAAGGCAAGGGAAGACCTCGGCCAAATGGTCATGAGGTCTTCATGAGATTTTCACGCCCACGAAATCCACGGAAGGCAAGGGAAGACCACGACCAAATGGTCAAGAGGTGAACAAGAGGATTTCGCGCCTGCGAAATCAAAGGAAGGCAAGGGAAGACCTCGACCAAGTGGTCATGAGGTCAACAAGAGAATTCCGCGACTGTGAAATCCAAGGAAGGAAAGGGAAGACCTCAACCAAATGGTCTAGAGGTCAACAAGAGGATTTCACGCCCGCAAATCCTAGGAAGGCAAGGGAAGACCTCGACCAAATGGTTAAGAGGTCATTAGGAGGATTCCGCGACGGCAAAATCCAAGGAGGGCATGGGAATACCTCGACCAAATGGTCAAGAGGTCAACAAGAGGATTCCGCGCCAGCGAAATCTTAGGATGGCAAGGGAAGACCTCGACCAATTGGTCATGAGGTCAACAAGAGGATTCCGCGCCCGCGAAATCCAAGGAAGGCATGGGAAGATTTCGACCAACTGGTCTAGAGGTCAACAAGTGGATTTCACGCCTGCGAAATCAAAGGAAGGCAAGGGAAGACCTAGACCAAATGGTCAAGAGGTAACAAGAGGATTTCGATCCCGCGAATTCCATGGAAGGCAAGGGAAGACCTCGACCAAATGGTCAAGAGGTCAACAAGAGGACATCGCGCCCACGAAATCCAAGGAAGGCGAGGGAAGAACTCCACCAAAGGCGAGGGAAGAACTCTACCAAATGGTCAAGAGGTCCACAAGAGGATTTCGCGCCCGCGAAATCAAAGGAAGGCAAGGGAAGACGTCGACCAAATGGTAAAGAGGTCAACAAGAGGATTTCGCGCCCGTGAAATCCAAGGAAGGCATGGGAAGACCAAGTACCAATGGTCAAGAGGTAAAAGGGGGATTTCGTGCCTGCGAAATCCAAGGAAGGCTAGCGAAGTGCTCGACCAAATGGCCAAGTGGTCAACAAGAGGATTTCGCAGGCACAAATGGTCAATAGGTAACAAGAGGATTTCACGCCCGCGATATCCAAGGAAGGCTAGCGTAGAGCTCGACCAAATGGTCATGAGGTCAACAAGAGGATTTCGCGGGAAGGCGACGGAAGACCTCGAAATCTAAGGAAGGCAAGGGAAGACCTCGACCAATTGGTCACGAGGTCAATAAGAGCAGATCGAGCCCACGAAATCAAAGGAAGGCGAGGGAAGAACTCGACCAATTGCTCAAGAGGTCTACAAGAGGATTTCGTGCCCACGAAATCCATGGATGGCAAGGGAAGACCTCGACCAAATGGTCAAGAGGTCAACAAGAGGATTTCGCGCCCGCGAAAACCAAGGAAGGCAAGGGAAGACCTCGACCAAATGGTCCAGAGGTCAAGAAGAGAATTCCGTGCCTGCGAAATCGAAGGAAGGCAAGGGAAGACCTCAACCAAATGGTCAAGAGGTCAATAGGAGGATTCCACGCCGTCGAAATCCAAGGAAGGCATGGGAAGACCTCGGTCAAATGGTCACGAGGTCAACAAGAGGATTCCACGCCTGCGAAATCCTGCGATGGCAAGGGAAGACCTCGACCAAATGGTCATGAGGTCAATAGGCAAGGGAAGACCTCGACCAAATGGTCAAGTGGTCAACAGGAGGATTTCGCGCCCGTGAATTCCATGGTAGGCTAGGGAAGACCTCGACCAAATGGTCAAGAGGTCAACCAGTGGATTTCGCGCCCGCGAAATCCAAGGAAGGCGAGGGAAGACCTCGACCAAATGGTCAAGAGGACATCGCGCCCAAGAAATCAAAGGAAGGCGAGGGAAGAACTCTACAAATGGTCAAGAGGTCCACAAGAGGATTTCGCGCCCGCGAAATCCAAGGAAGGCAAGGGAAGACCTCGACCAAATGGTCAA
>JAMKQA010006236.1:0-14581 GCA_024699735.1 Posidonia australis | reverse complement strand
CCCCCCCCCCCCCCCCCCCCCCCCCCCCCCCCCCCCCCCCCCCACAAAGATTTTGGGGTAGAGGAAGGAGTAGGTTTGGTAGGAAATAAAAGAGGGAATGAAGTGGTGGCTAAATTTTTAAATTTTTAATATTAACTACAATCTAATTTTGTGGCCAATTCGTGGCAAAAATAAGTTTCCATTGAGATAAAAATCTTAGCCACCAATATTTCATAGTTAGCCACAACAAACTGTGGTTAAATAATATTTTATTTTATTGTTTAAAATTTATGAATCCATGGCTATTTCTGTAGCTATTTCATAACTAAACATATCAATTAACCATAGATTTATTGTCCGTAGCTAAATCAGTGGTTAAAATCCTATTTTCTTGTAGTGTTTGTTGATATGTCAAATTAGGAATATTTATTTTTATAAAATTCTATAAATAACGGTCATGCTCCCTAAGCCTTAAGTATTTGATATAGCATTACTTATTTTTTCTCTCACCCCTATCTTTAGCTAGAAGAAGAAAAGAGGACTTAAAGGCTTAGAAGACCAAATCTTAGGTTGGTGATCAAGATTTTCTATGGTTTTCGTCATGTATCACGGTACACTTCTGATTTAATTTTATCTTTGTTGATTTATTATGATAATATCTTATATGAAGAGAATATATGATTTTTCTTTTATGTTCTTCCTTATTTTTGATATATATTTCAAATCCATGTAATATATATTTTTTTAACACAATACTCTCATCAAGAAAAATGGAGACAAGTGCACGATCAAAATGCATGATCGATGTTTCTCATTGGATAGATGCATTCAAACTTGGTCCTAGTACCATATTAAGACCAAAGCTTCTAATTTTATACGTAATTAGAAATAAGAATAGGATCAAAATCATAAAAGGTTCATATATATATATATATATATGTATATATCTCTTTTGGTTAATCGCTAAGAGAGTAAACATCACGTTAAACATCCCCTTGTAGATTGATAAAGACAGTGCGGTGCAAAGATAGACAGTTGCATTGTTCGAATCTGATTTGAAGTTGGAATTAATGCACTCAAGAAACATGAGGCTGGATATGGTTCTTGATGAGAACGAATATATTCCAAGAAGAAGAAGAAATGCCTAGACAAAGACCGCAATTATTATTATTTTTTTAAATTTACGAAGGGCGCCATAATATTTTACTGGATTGGAATTAGTAGTAGATAAGGACGTGGCATCTAAAGTTGACAATCAAGCGAGAGGTACGGTTTGAGATGTTTGCGTACGACCTTAAAAGTATGACTTTGCAGAAAATTGAAGGACAGTTTTGACTCGTGGTGCTACTGCTGGTGTGTATAAACAAGGGCTAATTGCATTCAATTATTATAGCACCATTGTCAAATGAAAGATAGGATAGAGATGAAAAAGTTATCTTCTCGTTTGACCTCATCAACAGTCCTATATGGAATTTTGGCTTCAGAACTAACCTCTAGAATATCCTACAAAATACGGGGCAAGAATGACTGCGAAACAAATGTTGACTTCTTTTCTCCATTGCGGTTCATTGAGTGACTTCTTCCAACGATAAGTGACTGGATGGAAGAACTTCTTAGGCCACAATAAACATTTACTCAATGGTTATTTGGCAGATGACTGCCGGCCTGAATAATTATAGCGATCTCTGCTGCAAGTGTTGGTCTTTTTTGTGTGTCTAAGGACGTTTTAGGTCACTGTTATTATTACCATCATCATCAAAAAGTGTCGTTAACAAAATTATAAGCAGAAACATCTTCTATGCGGTTACTTGAAAGATCTCTGCCTGGAAAAACTTCTCATGTCGTTATTAATTACGTTTATGATAGATTAATAAGCAGTTGAAGATCACGGTGATTGTAGAGAGAGAGAGAGAGAAATACAAATAACCACTTAAACAAGGCAATTTGTACTAAATAATTTAGTCTCCCACAAGCATTCATCAGCTAATATGGCTTAGGCACCACTAAGGTCTGCAGAGTAAATGACAATAAATAGGTGAACATCACCCTGACGCCCAGTACAGACATTCAGAATCTGTACTGAAAATGGATAGAGATGAAAGTAGAGAGACGTTTTAGACTTTTCAAGGCCTCCATTTCTTCACCAATATATGAGAAGGAGACAAGTAACATAGACAATTTACGATACTTGTACTGAAAGAAAAGCTTGTCCACCTTGCGATGATCGATGACTTGTGAAAATGCTATGGAGTAGATACAGACAAAGGACGAAAGAGAAACATAATTCATATATTTCTTCTATATTCTAGGTTTGCATAGCTTATCAATAATATATTCATATATATTAACATATATATATATATGCTTTGATTCAACAAAGACGGCTGGGCTTTCCCCACCATGCTATAAAGATATCAAAGACGTATTTGACGGCAATGTTTCTGGATTACTAGACCTTTTCTACTTCAAAAAGGATTTTTTTTTGTTTTGTTTAGAAGTTCTTCACTTTTTATGATTGTAATCCTTCAATTAAAGTAATAATTGTTAGAGTAGGAATGGAAACCATCAACTCTCTCTTGTATTAATCATTGAGGTGTGTACACATATTTATACATGGATGATAAGAGAACAATCAGGCTAAACAAAGAATAGAAGAAGAAACTGTATACAATGTACACGAGAGCATGCTACAGTTAACGTGAATTATCTTCTTCAAGAATTACGAATCAAATGAGCTATACTTTGTCTAATAAAAAAAAGAAACTTGTCCACCTTGCAGTGGTTGTTGACCTTGAAGGTTTTGATCGGATATCTACTGATATTAGGATAAACATAATACAAATGAATGACATTTTTTTGAATGGCAAAGTGCGGTTGGTAGATGCACCAATGTGTAGTTCTTGGAGAAATATTGCACCGTTTGTATAAAATTAGAGCCTACATGCTGCTGCAGAATTAATAGTTTTTTTTTGGAAACAGTTTTAATATATATTACAATCAAACATTTAACTACGAGATCACCACCGAGTGAAACAGATTCTCAATTTTTTTTTTCTATTGTTCATAAGATACGAATCTAAGAAGGGAATAATACAATAATATGATTGTAATATATATGATGTTTGTAGGAGTCGAACTCCCAGTCTCTTGTACAACCACAAAGAAACTTTAACACTAGACCAAATGTTTGCAGACCTACAGAATTAATATCAAAATACACCATTTTCAGAAAAGTTTTGACTGATCATTTTCAGAAAAGTTTTTTTTTTGTTATCGATTTAAATTTTTGAATACCTCAGGATTCGAATTCGAGGTGCGTGACGAGTTTTTACCATCTCTCAATCATTGTGACAATGAGACATTGTCCCATGTTCAGAAAAGTTGACAGAAGGAACGTTTTAACTGACCATGTTCAGAAAAGTTGGAAATGGAACCGTAGACATTATAATTTTATGGAAAGTAGTAGATGCAAGGAGCTCTTTCAGTCCGAATGTTAATATCAAAATACATCATTTTTAACAAATGTTGTCATGGTCCACCGTGTACTTGAAATCATGGTAACTCAGGTATCTTTTCCGTCGGATACATTGATTATTTTTTAACGACGTCTAACATTTACTAACAATTGAAACCTTTAGACCAGATGAGTTGCAACTAAACTTGAATCACGCATTCCCATTGTATAATAAAACTATATACGTACGGTCTCTTTTGTTTAGATGGTCCTACGTTTGAGCTCAAGCAACGTCCTCCTCCATTCCTCCATTCCTCCAGGCTCCAGTGTACATTATTCTTGTGTAGGTGGTGCATAAATTTATTACTGCACATGAAGGCAAAAGAACATTCAGAATCGGAGGTTGCTTGTAAAATATCCTTTTCAGGTCAAAGAAAAATCGGTAGTTGTTTATGGACGTCGTATAGGGACAAATATATATAAGTGGTGGTTGTGTTTTGGATTTCTTAAAGCTTAAAAACAAAATGGTGGTGGATGCGTTTCGGAACGACAAGATGGTCAGATCTAATAAAAATCCAAATGTATGCATCATCCATGTGGAAGTTTGGCTTGGCCTTTTCCAATATTAATTAATTATTAGATTCCCCAACAGATTAATTTGGCACATGTACATATGGAAACCTACAGTTTAATTGTGTTCTAGTTAGATGCAGTGCCATGACAGTGATATTACCTTTTTTTTTTTTATCTTTTTTTTTGTTGCAAATTAGCCATAGAGAATGAAGTAAGCTTACACAGTATGGAGTATTTACGATATTGTTGGCTCTGGGAGGAGGGTTGTCCCGGAAATTTACTTGAGATGCAAGGTGATGAACACACGCTTGATTAAATTATATTAAGACCAAAAATGACTATAAAGCGGAACACTAGATGTACATTTTGCTAATATCCCCGCCAACCATGCACTTAACTTTTTAAACTTTTTGCGTTGATGATTCTTCGCATGATTGTTGGTGCCATCCGGACCTGCCTTGATGACAAAGATGATGGTTTGAAAATTAAGCAACAACTGATATTATCATTGAGGCGTGGCTTAGCTCATCCAGCACACCAACTCAGGCCGACCCTAAACGTCAAAGACTTTGATCAGCCGACCATGAGAACATTGTGAGCCCGCATCATAAAAATTTCATGACGGTTCCTAATTCCCATGCTGGAATGACTATCAGTTCGAATTTTAATTTTTCTTTTAGCTTATATTGTCGAATGATTCTAATGTTTGATGTCTCTCTTGTTTATAATTAAGTCGTAATCAGCACTAGAGATGAGTTTACAAGAAAGTACCATTTTTTAGGATGTCTTTGGACACATTCTACTAGCCTTCAAAGGGTGGACTTGAACTCTATATATGTTCAGATTGGAAATCCGCGCTCAAGAATTAATATCAGGACTTGATTGGTTGTTATTTCTTATTAGGGGGAACATTAATAAGTATAAGATTAATTTAAGGGAGACACTAAAATCACCTTAATTAAATTATTAAATAAAAATTTATCTCCACCACTAGATGGTGGTCGTCACATAGTGATGGGGCAGTACTTTTACCCCAAAAAAAAAAAAAAAAAAAAAAACCAAAGAAAAATGATGGGGCAGTGCCATATGTGCCAGGGGGAGACCGGATGAGGATGGTGCATGATGGTTCTTGGACAAGGTGATAAAGGTTCATATAAACACTCTGTTTCACCACCTTACTCTTTTTCCTCTTATCCCTCAGATACCTCTAGCAATTCGTCGACACCGTCTGATTCCCATGCATCCTATTCCAACAGCTGCATCAGTTGACGTCTATCTTTCTTGTTGTGGTTAGATTTTAAAAGATTATAAAGCATACGTGCCTTTTTTTTTTTGTTCTCTTCGATATCTCCACCTTTATGATCGTTATTGCTATTGAATTGGTTGACCTTGATGATTTCCTATTCTATTTGTTGCCATGCCACTTGTTTTGTATGGATAGGAATTTAATCCGACTGATCTCTCTTGGTCGTGAGAGAGTGGTTTTGGTGGTGAGATTTGTTCTCTTGTGCACCAAGTGGAAAGAGGTAACTACAATCTTTTGCTCTTGATTTCTCTATCTTTATCCAAAAGTTCTTGGAGGCAAAGGCTTCGGTGATAACAATAAATTCAAAGACACTCTTCTGTTATTTTTTTTTTTAAGTTCTACATCTATCAAGATTCGAATTCGTAGTCTCTCAACTAAAGTAACAATCACATACTAAATGAACTATGTTTTTTTCGATAACTCTCTTCTACTTTGTAGCTTGGAATTCCCAAAGAAAGACAATGTATGTAACCCACTACACCAATTTGTGGAGGTGATTCAAATTTTTTATGACAACTAACATGATTAAGTTTGATGATAATATGAATATTGGCATGTTTAACAAATTTATGGATAGAATTTCAAATATTGACAACAACAAACGTAATTATGGCTAGCACCTTTAGGCCTCATGAGTGTTAGTGCATGTTCACTCTATGTTAAAGGAACTAATTTGAATCCAAGGATTTAAAATGTCACTTTTCAATTTTGTCATGTCTTTCATGACGAGTGATTTAATGTGCATGTTATTTTTTATACCTTCAAAGAATTATGTTTTTTGTAAACAGTAATTGATATATATTACACTCAAACACTTGGATATGATAAACCACCACTAAGTGATGTAATATATATGATGTCCGTGGAAGTCGAACTTCCGATCTCTCGTACAACCACAAAGAGACTTCACCACTAGACCAAGTAGACAAAATATAATTTTTGAGACTCTTGGTCAGAGAAATACAATAATAGCAAATTCATGATGATTGAAGGTAAATTTATATAACCAAACTCATGAGTTACTTTTGTTGATTCAAGGTCTTGTTTTTTGTGGTGACTTGATAATGACTAAAATTTATGGACATGTTGAAGGTTGCAAGAAACCATGTTGAAATTATGGACAAGTTAGAAATTTCATAATGGATTCTCCCTTGTAGAAGGAGAAGCCACCAAAATCTATTGCTCAAAGGCACAAGTGATTGAGCCTTTGCCAGCAAAGGATTTGTTATTATTAATCCTAAATTATTTATTATCTATGAACCTAATAAATGGTAGATACTGATGTAAATACAAATACAGGTTCACTCCTACCAAGTAGCTGGTGGGAAATTGTGACCATGGAAAATTGAAGTGTTGTCAATGTGCTTAGAACGAGATGAATAAACCTGAAGTATATTGTGGTCCAGAGAAATTTGATTAGTGGATCATGTTTAATACGTGAGCGCTTTGAGTCTTCTTTTAATCCCAATGAAGTTGTAAGCTTAAATTCTAGATCTTCTGTATGCAAAGGTTATTTGCAAGATGGGTTGTCAAAAACGCATGTTGGAACTTTCCATTTTAATAACTAATTGGTTTTCATTTCTTGTGGAATCTTTTGACTTATGGCAGTAAAGGCTTTATCATGTAAATTTCAACACTATAAATCAAAAGAACGATAAAGTGAACCATGTTTCCAAATTTTACCATTGGTACAAGAAAGAAATGTCAAGTTTGTGTGGAATCGTAATTGGCTAAGAAACCATTTAAATTTGTTGAAAGAAAAACTATAAGACTTGAGATACATATACTCATATGCATGTCAGTTAATGGTATGAAAACTTGTGATACCAATAAATACTTCATCATTTCTATTGATGATAATACCTATTATTGTCATGTTTACTTGTTTAACATAAAGGATGAAGTTCTTGAGAAACTTTTTTTTTTTTGCAAAGCAAAAGGAGGGGTATCTCTCAAGTATATAGAGTAGAGTCATCAAAATGGGGTACAAACTCATATGCGCGAGCACAGGGGTCCTCAACAAGGGACAACACAGAGAGCCTAGGAAATACATGCCAAACCCAGAATGATAGCAATCAAAGCCCATAGGGACAACAACAAAAACATATTAAGGTTGAGGACAGTGAGAGTCAGGTTAAGGAGGCCGACGAAGTTGAATATGTGAGCCCAAAGACCAGCGGGAGATTGACTGGTGTGATGGTCGTCGAAAGCTCTGCTGTTACGCTTAGCCCAAAGGAAATAGATCACCGCAGCCACCACCTGCATGCGCCTGCGTCGCATTGAAGTAGGCAAAGACAGGCACCAATCGAGCAACGAGTGAAGGTCAGCGACACAAGGGAGCTGAAAGTGAGTAGAAGCGCGTCGGAGAACATGGCCAGAATAAGGGCAACGGAATAGGATGTGCTCAACATCCTCATAGGCAGCCATGCATAAGAAACAGCGCGAAACGATAAACAGTCCAAAGCGGCGCAGTCGATGCTGGGTTTTTAACCTCCGGAGAGTAGCAAGCTAGACGATGAAGGCATGTTTGGGGGTGTGCCCTTTGAACCAAAGGGCCCTAGACCAAGAGCAAATAGGAGAACGCGGGCGAACCGCCTCCCATGCAATGGCAGATGAAAATCCGGAAGCCTGGTCTGGAAGCCATTCCCCAAGGTTTGGATCAAATAGAGGCGCAGCCAGTGTCCTCGATGACAAGATGCTCCGCCACGCCCAAGACGACCTACGTGTGATAGGGGCAGACCAGAAAGGAAAGCGAAGATGATATTTCATGTGAATCTAGCATTCCCAGGGGGAGCTAGGGTCTCTGATGAGCCTCATGATCAATTTCAGCATTGCAACGTTGTTGAGATCAGCCATGTGCCTTAAGCCAAGGCCACCTTCCTCAAAGGGTCTGCAATAGGCGTCCTAGGAAACCAGAGGGATTTTCCTATCCTTCCAAAGAAAGTGGAGGGTGACTCGATCAAGCTCGATGATGGTGGACGCCGAAAGCTTGAATACTACCATCTAGTAGAGCGGAAGCGATGAAAGAACAGTGTGGATGAGACCGCACCTTCCAGCGTAACTAAGGCTAGCCGCGCACCATCCAGCCAGGCACTTCTTGACCTTGTCGACTAGAGGACGATAGAGGAAAGCAGAGAGGCATTTGGAGGAGAGCGGGAGTCCAAGATACTTGACTGGGAGTGAACCCAGTGGAATGCCAAGCACAGAAGAGAGATGCTTCGGGTCCACGCAATAGCCGCCAAGCAGGAGAGAGCTCTTAGACAGATTGATGCGCAGGCCAGAGAGTGCGGCAAACTGGTCAAGTGTATCACGAATGGCTTGTGCAGAGAGAACATCAGCGCGAGCACAGACGAGTAGGTCGTTGGCAAATAAGATGTGGTGGACTGATACGAGCCCTCTATGGATAGGTGAAATGCGGCGCTCCCTGACCGTGAGCCTGAGGAGGCAAGAGAGAGGCTCCATAGCGATGACAAACAAACATGGAGCAATGGGGTCCCCCTGCCGGAGCCCGTTAGCGTTAACAAACAGCATAGAGCGCCTGTCGTTGATGTCGACACAGAAGGTGGCGCGAAGCATGGAACGCATGAGTTTACACCAATGAGAAGAGAAACCCGTGCGGCGCAAGATGCACAGGAGGTACCTCCAATCGAGGAGGTCAAACGCTTTGCGGAGGTCAAGCATCGCCACCATGTTAGAAGGGCTCTTCGTCAGATGGAAACCATTTACAATTTCATGTGCAAGAAGGAATGCATCGGAGATGGAGCGACCCTGAATGAAAGCATGTTGTGCAGGGTCGATGAGAGCAGGGAGGAGGGCCTTCAGGCGACGCGCTAAGACCCGCGACAGAATACGATAGAGAACATTGCATAGTGCTATGGGGCGGAAGTCATTGAGGGTGAAAGGGGCAGCAGTCTTGGGGACAAGCTTTAGAGACGTGGCATTGATCGACTGGAGCATTCTGCTAGTCCTAATGAAGTCGTTAACGGTGCAGAGGAGGTCGTGCTTGAGAATACTCCAAGCTTCCTTGAAGAAGTGAACATTGAAGCCATCCGGACCAGGGGCACTGTTGGAATTCATCGACCAAATGGTGAGCTTGAGCTCATCCAGGGTGGCCTTGGCAGTCAGGAAGGCATTGGCATCCTCAGGAATGGAGGGGAGGATCATCTCAGGGAGCGGCGAGTAGGGTCCCGGAGAGCCCAGGAGACCGACGAAGTACCGGCGAGCCTCCGCAAGGATTAAGCCAGAGTTGCGAATGGTGGTACCATTGACCAACAAAGACCGGATTTCGTTGCGGCCATGTCGAAGGAGGATCACGCGATGGAAGAAAGAGGAATTGGAGTCCCCCGCCGCCAACCACTGGATCCTGGATTGTTGTCGGAGGACCAGCTCTTCATGGGCGAGAGCATCTTGGAGTTTGGCGCGTAGGTCATGCTCCATAGAGGCAGTCGTAGGATCCCATGTAGGACAGAGCTTGTGAAGATCCGATAGCTCAGTGGATAATTGCTCGACGGCCCAAGAGGCATTGCCAAACTCGTGCTTGGCCTAGCGGGAGACACATCGGCGAGATTCAGCCAACTTTGCACAAAGGCGGAAGGACGGGGTTTCAACGATGTTCAAACGCCAGGCGGACTTGACCACACTCAGGAAACTCGGGTGGGCAGACCAGTGGTTGTAAAATTTGAAAGTAGGGGGTGGCCTGAGGGGTTGTCTGCCAATGGCAACCTCAAGAGGACAGTGATCGCTAGCAGAACGATCACCAACTAGAGTGGTAGAATCGGGGAAAGTCTTAAGCCAACGGTCAGAGACAAGACACTAATCAAGCTTTGATCGAACACCCGCAGAGTCCCAGTGACTGAACCAAGTGAAGGTGCCACCGAAGGCCGGAAGTTCCATGAGGGCCTCGAGATCAATACAGGTATTAAAAGCGTCCATAGCCGACTGAGCAGGGACACCAGGACCAACGTGGTCATCAACGGAACGAACACAATTGAAGTCGCCAACAACCATGGCATTACCCAGATTGCAGAGGCCAGCAAGCTCATCCCAGAGAGCGCGCCTATCACGAGGAAGGTTGTGCGCGTAAACCACAGCCAGTCGGAAAGGGGAGTCAGGGAGCATGACAGTGAAGGACATGCACTAAGTAGAGGACTGAATAGGAATCAACAGAGAGTCATCCTGCGTTAAAACAAGGATGCGCCTACTGGGAACATCAAGCAGGTTGTGAGCAATGGTGGAGCCAGACCAGACAACGGAAGCGAAGGCCCGAGCAACAGCTTCCGAGCGTAGTTTGTGTTCTGCCAGATAGACAATGTCAAATGCACCAGAGGAAATCTTGTCCCTTAACATAGTGCGGCGGCCCGGGTAGTTAGCACCGTGCACATTCTAGAATAGGAGCTTCATTATGGAAGAAGGTCAGGGGGGACCTTTTCAGCAGACAGGACGCTTCCCGACACAGCTAGACGGCTACGTGACATAGCCGGGATGGCGGGGCAATGGAAGTTGTCACTCATATCAAGGTCAAAAAGGATGGTAAGGTCACCAAAGCGGTTGGAGGAGGGCTTGCCAAAGGGGGGCTTGGAGGATGACGACTTGTGAACTGCCTGGACAGAAGAAGGGTTGGGCCTGTCCGAGGCAGGCCGGCAAATAACAACAGTAGAGCATGATGCACCAGGAGCAGAAGAAGACCTGCCACCGACAGGGACCATACTTGGAGTAGCCGGAGGAGGAGGAGGGGCCGATGAGGATACCAACGGGAGCGACTCAGGTGACTGAACAACGGGGGCCTTACCCTTGAGCATAGCAGCAACTTTAACAACACAGGATTCAGAGGAGTGCGCGAAGGTCAAGCAATGTTGACAGGGGGAGGGTCGCTACTCATAGAGGACAGGAACATCCTCAAGTTGCCTTGTTTGGCGATTGCGAGCTGGGATAGAGGAAGGGAAGGAGAAGTCGAGCCCAATCTCAATACAGATTTGGGCGTAGTCCAGTCGGGAAGCATCAGTCGTAGGACTGTCCATCATAATGGGCTTGCCAAGAGCACTGCCAAGGCGCCCGAGCATGTGAGTAGACCAGTATTGCAACGGTAGACTGGGGAAACGGACCCAAATGGGGATGGTCGAGAGTTGATCAACTTCAAACCGGGAGGAGGGGCCCCAGTGCCTGGGAATTAGGGGCTTGCCGACAATGAACCAGGGACCGTCGTCAAGAACACGTCGGAGGTCGTCCGGAGAGCTAAATTTGAAAAGGAAGAAGCCAAGACCACGGGGCTTGACTTCCAAGGAGCTGGACAGGCGCCAGAGCCTTCAGAGATAACGTGGAAGACCCAGGCCAACAGGATTTGCACCAATGACAAATCCCATGAGGACGTTGGTCCAGCGATCCAAGGAAGTTTGAATTTCAGAGGCGTCAACCTCAACTCCCAGCCTACCATCAACCACGACAGGATCAAAAGAAGCCAACATTCGAGGATCAAGCGACTCAAGCGAAAGGGGTTTGCCCCGTGCAGTCTCAGCATAGGTGAGAGGCTGCCTGTCAGGCGGTCGACGGGAGGTTGAGCGAGAAGGCAGGTACTGATGAGAGGAACACCGCTCTCTGCCACATAGTCCACCACGGGCAACAAACTGGGGAAAGCCACGATGAAAACCCAGGGCCTCAGACGGAGGTTGACGACGAGGAGAGCCACCCTTAGTAGAACGGGAAGGGGGAGGGGCGCCCAAGAGGCTACCGGAAACAGCGTCATCATCAGAGGGAGGAAGGGAGGAGGTGTCATCACCGGAGAGACTAGGCTCCACCTTGGAGGGGGCCACAGCAGCAGGAGCCGAGACGAGTGAAGACTTCGCAAGTATAAAGGGAGGTCCCATCGAAAGGGCAATACCAGTCAGCAGAGGAATTTGGATTCCCACTTAAATCAATTGAAAAAGCAACGACAGAAAGGGTTGTTGCAGCTTCCAAGGAGTAGGCCAACGTGGTAGTACAACTGCAACCAAGACTACGCCCATGCTTTTTGACTTCCCGAGGCGCCAAAATAGGTCTGATCTCAGCATCCGCAGGTACGAGGTTAGTAGACACGCCATCACTTCCCAGATCGCGGCTGTCAGAGATGTAGGCAAAGACAGTCAGCTCTAGAAGATGTCGTCAAATGGTAGCTAAATGAAACAACCATGGGGCCAATTGGCGTCCACTTTGTAAGGATTCAAATTGGAATTTTGACTGATGATTAGAAAATAAATTTGTAATACATTTCTATAAATCATAGTCGTGCTTTCCTACGAGAGGAATGTAGTTTGCTCGTTTGAATGATTTATGGTCCCATAAGTAACCTAGGATCTTTCATCTTTTTTTTTGGAAACGACTTTTAATATATATTACAATCACAACAAACACTTGGCTATGAGACCATCACCAAGTGAAACGGATTCCCATAATTTTTTCTCCTATCGTTCATCAGATACGAATCTAGGAAGGGAATAATACAATAATATGATTGTAATGTGTATGATGTTCGTAGGAGTCAAACTCTCGACCTCTCGTACAACCGCAAATAGACTTCACCACTAAACCAAATGATTGTAGACAGGATCTTTCATCTTCGATTGGGTATTTTTGGGATGGCTTCGTTCTTAATTTTGAATAAAATTAATTATCTTCTTTTATCTCCTTCTTCATCTATTCTTTCCTTTTTTTTGCATGTGTGTTTTTAGATGAAACTTTGTGATGACATATGAATCATTGAGTTGCAAGCCTTTTCTTTGACGTTTTAAATGTCACAATCATACCGTAGAGTTAGCATAATAAGCAATTATAATCACTCAAACTTTTTGATAATTAGAGTAAAATATAAGAATCATTTTTGTTCTATGCTTTAGGAATGTGATGATCGGTTTTTGCATTAATGTCTTATGGGACGTTTGGTTCGACTTTTGTAGACTAGAACTTCTTATGAATCCAACTTTTCAAGAAGAGCTTTTAATTTGAGAATTTTGTAGATAGATTCCTACTTATCACAAACTTATTTGGTATTCTAGTTTTTATCTCAATTTCTTGGTACTCAATAACTAGTTAAAAGATGAAAATATTCCTTTTATTTTTTTACGACAGCAATTGAAGTTGGCTGGCGGCCAAAGTTGGCCACTAGTAGGAGTTGGTCAGTGACCACTGTTGGTTGGAGTTGCCAATGACCCCTATTGCCAACGTTGGTCGTCGACAGGAGTTGGTAGATGATGACATGACTTGTAAATATCGGTTAGTTTATTTTGAAATAAAATTATTTTAATGAAGACAATATGGAAAAGATCTCTCAATCGCTAGTGAGAATTAGTTCATTTTTTTTATAGCTTTTGAGATTAAGTTGGCTTTTGGATTTGTACACATACTCTAATAATTGACATTTGGACAAAAGCTAATGATTTAGTTCAAGTTTGGTTCGACTTCTAGACCAACAAATAGATTTTTATCAGAGAGACAAAAGTTCAACCAAACGTCTTTTTTAAGAACAACATTATCTTTTGCACTTTTCATATTGCAAACTCGATAGATAATCTTCGTGTTATATTCATACTCTATACTTGCTTGATATTAGTCTTGGAATTGCATGAGCATCATTTTATTATTGCGTCTTATTCATGGACTTGCTTGGTTATCATTGCTTAATTTTATTTTTTTTTGGCCAGGATAAGTATTAGTATTATATAATAGTTGTCGGCAAAAGCCGGGAGCAAAAAGAAGTGACAAAATTTAGGCAATGTCCATGCCAATATTACATACGCCAAGAATGGCAAAGTAAAATAAGAAAAGAGAAAAGAGAAAAAGCAAAGGGCGAGGCTACTGCTGCAGAATATCATCAGACAGGGCAGCAGCCACAGGCGGATTAGTGGAGTCGACGGAGGGAGGAGCATCGGCAGAGGCAGAGAAGTTTTCTACCCAAGCAGCCTTCATGGAGGCAACGGAACTCCTCAAATCCTCCTTGTCAAAACCTGGAAGAAGAGATTCTAACCAAAACTCCATTAGTCCAATAATATCAGCGATGGAAATAAAGACTGGTTTGCAAATGTTCTGAAAAATCATGGCGTTCCTCTCTTTCCAGGTAACCCAAAAAATGGCCTGAATGAGGAGGAACCAGTTGGAGTTAGACAAGGGGAAAATAAGGCCAGGTTTATGACAATAAAGATCCCTCAGGCAACCATATCCAGGATAAAGCCGATGAGAAAGAAAGAATTTCCATATATGAGAAACGAAATCACAAAACATGAAAAGATGCTTATTAGATTCCA
>JAMKQA010006235.1:0-10886 GCA_024699735.1 Posidonia australis | reverse complement strand
TCCATTTAAACCATTTAAAATCCAAGTTAACTAAGTGAAAACCCTAATCCAAGTTAATTAAGTGAAAAACCCTAATTAAAACCCTAATCAAGTAAAACCCAATAAAATCCAGTAAAAATTAAATCTAATTAAAAAGAAACCCTAATCCAAACAAAAATCATGCAAAAAACCAATGAAATCAAAATCTAAATCAAAACCCTAATAAAAACCAATTAAACCAAAATTTAAATTAAACCCCTAATTAAATCAAGTAAAAAACTAATTAAATCTAAATTAAAACTCAAACATAAAACTTTAATCCATCTAAATTTAGAAAAACCCTAAAATAATAAAACCCAAAATGACCCTAACTTAAAATCACAAAATTAAACTCAAAACCATAAAAACCCAAATTTAAAATCACTTAATTAAACTTGAAACCCTAATTAAAATCCTAAAAACCCTAATTTAAGGTCACTTAATTAAACCCAAAACCCTAATTTAAAATCAATTAATTAAACACAAAACCCTAATTAAAATCCAAAAACCCCTAATTTAAAACCAATTAATTAAACCTTAAATTGCAAAATCACAAATTTAATTAAAATCACAAAACCTAATTAAAAACCTAAATCTAAAACCCAAAATCCCTAAACAAAACCTAAAAAACCCAAAGCCCACTCGTAGGCCCAAAACAAGCCCATTTTACCCCATTTCATTTATCAACCAGCAAACTTCGGAAAGACACAAATATAATTTTGGCGACCCTCTCCAACAACCCTTGAGTTTTCCAATGGCAATGCTGAGAACTCCGAACCATATCTTCTCCTCCTTGTGATCTCCGGCGATCCCCAACAGCTCCTGCAAGCTCACGCCAGCATCGGGCAGTCCTTAACTATCAGGGAGGAAGATTGACGGCTTTGGAGGCCAACTGTAACACCTGTAAAATTCATTTTGTAATCATTTAAATTTTATAAATTTTATTCCTAGACGGGTGTTACTGTTCCGAGGCCTGTTATGTGGTTTTGTGCTTTTGAGCTTGGGCCTCGTGGACTGGCTTCTGTTTACGTGTCCCAGTGTGTGGTTGGCACTATGCATTATGGCACTGTGCTTGTGGGCCTAGGTGTAGGTCCGTGTGGGCCCGCGCTCGTGGGCTGTTGGCTGTGACCAGTGGTTGAGTGGTTGGTGCAGAGAGCTGTTGGCTCGTGCCTTGGAGCTGACTGTTTGGCTGTGTGCGGCAAGGTTGGAGGGTGGCTAGAGACCGACTGATATGCACGTGCCGGAGGTGGAGGTATGACATCAAGGACATGCCAAAAATGCAATAAAGATTCTTTTGAATCTTAATCCTTTAGCATCACTATCATTATCACATTGCAAATCAAAATATGAACCTAGATTTGTCTAAATGGCAACTTCAATATACCCCCTAAGTTTGTCAAATGAAAGTGCTTCAACCCCATATAATTATTTCCTTGAAATCTCCTTACCAATCCTGTAACACCCGTAAAATTTATTTTATAATTATTTACATTTTTATGAATTTTATTCCTAGACAGGAGTTACTGTTCCGAGGCCCGTTGTGTAGATTTATGCTTTTAGGCTTAGGCCTCGTGGGCTGGCTTCTGTTGCGTGTCCCTGTGCATAGTTTGGCACTATGCATTGTGGCACTGTGTGTGTGGGACCTGGGTGTGGGTTCGTGTGGGGCCTACGTTTGTGGGCCGATTGGTGGGAGTGAGTTGGTGAGCTTGCGTGACTTGTGGTAGGCGGGATGTGCGATTGTGCACGTGCTCAGCTACCACCTTGCATGGCTTTACATTCCCTTGCGCGCGGCTGACTAGCTAAGCCTTCCTCTCCTCCTCTCCTTCTCTACGCGTCATCCTTCGTCTCGAGCATGCCACTTCTCTTCCTCTTCCACTCGTTCCCTCTCCCACCATTCACTCCACCTCCCTCCCGTCTCTCTCTCTCTCTCTCTCTCTCCCTCCTCTATTTCTCTCCTCCCTACGTTCCACTCCTCTGTTCGGTGTGCTCGTAGGTCAACGAAGGGGTGCGGCAGCTCGTGGCGGTGTGTGGAGCTCTAGTGGTGTGCCCCTGCATTCATGTGTGCCCCGGCGAGGGTCGTGGTCGTCGAAGTTGGCCAGAGTATCGACAGCACATTTCTTAGGTATGCAACTCCGACCACTGTAATAGAGAGCATGAAATTGGTAGAAATTGATTGGCTTGCATGGAATCTAGGTAAATTTACATTTCTAGAATTTATTGTGAATTTATGAGAATTTATGGTGGATTTATGGGCATTTATGCTGGTGGTTGCGTTTTGGGTCGTTTTGACCCTTACGCCTTTGCAATTTTGTATCATGATGCATGATGAATGGATTTTGGTTTGTTTATGTGGATTTGGAGTAGACTCACGGGACTACATCTTATGTTTTATGTGTGATTTTTGGTGACTATTTTGGAGGTCCAATCGTCGGTCCCAGTTGGGGTGATTTCCAATTGCAGGGTTTGGATCGTTTTCTGTTTTTCGCAAAATTCGGCATACCAAACCATTTCGGTATGCCGATTTTCTTTCAATTTGGTCCTCTAGTCGAATTCGGTCGTCCGATTTTGGACGGTCGACCGAATCAGTGCATTTCGGTCGACCGAATAATCTTCGGTATACCAATTTTGGCCTAAGTGTTGACCGTTCACCTAATTTGGTCGACCGATCCAGATCGGTCTACCGAATCAATGGTTTTTGGCTTACCGAACTTGTTTTCGACATGCCGATTCTGGGCCCAAATGCTTTTGTAAAATATGATTTCCAAGGGTTTTTCGAATTGGTTTGTTTTGTCCCATTGAAATGGGATTGTGGACCGTCAGTGGTGGTCCCTTGGGACACCTGATGTGTCGTTATATCGAGGTTTTGGAAGAGTTTTCAAAGATATGAAAATAGTTTTGAAAATGATTTCAAAGAGATGAATTGGCTGATTTGGAAAATGATTTTCCTAGTTTTCTGTGTATGGGCTGAGATAGTATGGGACCGTGTCGTCGGTACCAAGGAATGTGACGACATTCTCGGGTAGTCTGGCGCGACTCCCTAGTTGAGGTCAGGGGCTGAGATACTTAAGGCTGAGGGGTGTCGTGTCTTAGAGGTATGAGACTCCTTGACTATTGTCTCAAGGCTACGATTGTGGTCTGCAGATTGAGGTATCTTGTGGCATGACTAGGAGATATGATACTCCTACTGTCGCTGTGAGCACTGAGGCTCGGGTGTCGTCGGGTGCAGAGGTATGACACTCCCTCCTGAGCACCGTGTGTGGAGGACACTGTGAGGAGGCAAACCCTGTGGTGGCCTATGTAAGTGGGACACATGCCCTGTAGCTGGTAGCGTCTTGAGAGACAGGACAACCTTCCTAGGGAGGGGTTGGCTTTTTGAGGGTTCTCTAGAGAGGGAGAATCACAAGACGGTGAATGCTCCAGCACAGGGTGGTCGTCACTATGGCAGTGTAGAATGTCGTGGTCACTCCTCGACAAACTGCGTGTGGCTAGAGTTTGGTTGCCTAGCGTCGGGCTTCCCAACTCAATGTGTTCGGTTTTGGCCATTGAGGGCCTTCGTTTGTGATTTTGGGCAAGTAGAGCCCCGATTGTGGTTTTTGCCGATGTGGGCTTGGTTTGTGAGGTTTTGAGAAAATGGTTTGCGAAATGAATTTTAAAAGAAAAGTAATTATGATTTGCTTTCTGTGGTTTTCTTGGGGTGCGTACTAGGTGACTTCTGTCACTCATGAATTTTCCTTGTGATTTTGGATTGTAGGTGTAGGCATGCAGAGGTTTAGCATAGTGCATATAGTCCGGAGTCTCGTAGCTGCACACATAGGTTCCTTGTAGTTAGATATTTTCTATTTGGCTTTCATTTTCCTGTAGTTTAAATTATTGTGGAAAATGTGGGGCATTACAATTTGGTATCAGAGCTTCAGGTTCACTAGGTTGTACTACACCTAGGGTGTCTAGTTTAGAGACTCTATAGGTCTTGCTTGCATGGTAGAGTCTACACTTGATCTCTTCATGGTTTTCTAGTTGTTGCTTTGTTTATGGTGCAGGTACTATGTTTTTTCTCCAACAGGATGCCTCCTTGTGGTCGTAAGGGCAAGGCCCATGTCGAGGAGACCGAGCCTCGAGAGGACATAGGCGGATGGAAGGAGTTTCGTGTGGAACTGAGGAGTTTGGTACACAAGATCTCCCACGCTTTCAGCAAGAATAGTGCTAGCGAGCAGTTGGATGACCCGTGGCTAAACCAGTTCACGATGCTTTGTCCATCGTCGTTCATGGGCAAGGTCAGTGCTGAGGAGAGTGAGGCTTGGCTGGAGAAGGTGGTGAAGATGCTGGAGAGCTTAGCGTGCCCAAAGGAGCGTTGGGTGCGGCTGGCGACTTATCTACTGGATGGTGAGGCAGATAGGTGGTGGAAGTCTATGAGCAGTTGAAGTTCCCGAACTCAGTCACTGTTAGTATCCAATGGAATGATTTCAAGGTGGCCTTCTATGACAAGTATTTTCCCGCTCATGTGAAGGAGTAGCTTCACCGAGATTTCCGGGGTCTAGAGCAAGGCATGATGTGTGTGCTTGAGTATGAGACTAAGTTCGCCCGGCTAGAACACTTTGCCGCTGTTTATGAGTCTGAGGAGGAGCAGGCACTGAGGTTTCTGGACGGCTTGAACTGGGGGCTATGGGTGAAGGTGATGGGTTGTCGGTGCTAGACTATGGAGGATATGGTTGGGATGGCTTATCACTTCGAGGAGGAGCATTAGAAGTTACTGGAGTGTCGCCCCAAAGGGAAGGGTAAGTCTTCTTTTACCTCCCGATTCTCTTTCTCCGGTCCTCCAAGTGGCAGTAGTTCAGGTTGCTCTAAGAAGAAGCAATAGTCGAGGTCCAGCGTTTCCTCTACAGGCCGGTGGATTTTTAATGGGGGTAGCGGAGCTAGCCTCAGTTAGACAGGGTCCAGTGCTCTCGGTGGGAACCAGTGCTTCAACTATGGTCAGGTAGGCCACATTGCTACATATTATCCCCAACCTAAGCAAACCTCAGCTCCAGTGGTGTGCTATATTTGTGGGAAGGCGGGACACGTTCAAGGATCTTGTCCAAAACCGCCAAAGAAGGTAGGAAGCGTGCCACAACAGCCGACTACGGGACGGGTGTTCGTCATTGTGGCTCTTTGTAATCTCATTGTAATTTGGACATCTGCCTGATTGTATGGATGTGTGGTGTTGTTTTGTTTGGCTATCAGGTTCTTTTTATTGTGGCTGGCTAGATGGCCAAAGTGTTGCTTAACTTATGGAGTTCTTTCTCCTTCATCTCTGAGTCTTTCGCGATGGAGTTGGGAGAGAGACCAGCTGGACTGACCTTTCATCTCAGCGTGGTGACACCTCTGGGGGAGCACAGTTTGGCATGGAGATATTTACGGTTTGTCGACTTGACACTGAATGGTAGAGAGTTTGACGCCAGCCTGATCGTGATAGACATGTAGGAGTACGACGTGATACTCAGCATGGATTGGTTGGCGCAACAGTCCGCTTTGATCGAATGTGCTTAGAAGAGAGTTTATTTTAAGTCTCCTGAGGATGGGTCTTTCTTTGTGCAAGGTGGGTGTCAGGGTGAGCCTAAGCTTGTCATTTCAGCTATAAAGGCTTATAAGTCTTTGGTCAGGGGTTGCGTGGGGTATCTAGCCAGTATAGTTACCACCACTTCTCCTGAATTGGATGTTCACAACATCTTTGTGGTGTGTGAATATCCCGATGTTTTCCATGATGATTTACCTGGTATGCCACTTCACAAGGAAGTAGAGTTCTCGATCGATCTGATCCTCGGTTCTGGTGTTGTGTCGAAGCCTCCCTATCACATGGCGCCAACAGAGTTGTGAGAGCTCAAGACTCAGTTGCAGGAGTTGCCAGACAATGGGTTTATCAGGCCAAGTGTGTCTCCATGGGGAGCACCCGTCTTGTTCGTCCACAAGAAGGATGATTCGCTCCGACTGTGTCTAGATTATCGGATGTTGAACTAGATCACGGTGAAGAACAAGTATCCCTTGCCCTGCATTGATGACCTGTTCAACCAATTGCAGTCTGCATTCGTGTTTCTAAAGATTGATTTGAGGTCAGGGTATCACTAGTTGAGGATATGAGACTCAGATATTCAAAAGTCTACTTTCCGGACGCAGTACGAGCATTACGAGTTCACGGTCATCCCTTTTGGCTTGGCCAATGCACCGACTGCGTTTATGGATCTGATGAATAGGATTTTCAGCCCTTTTCTGGACTAGTTCATTGTGGTTTTGGTTGATGACGTGCTGATCTACTCTCTTGATGTTGGGACTCATGCCTTCCACCTAAGGGAGGTTTTGGATACTCTGAGGCATCATCAGCTGTATGCCAAATTCTCCAAGTGTGAGTTCTGGCTGAGCGAAGTTATGTTCCTTGGCCATTTGATTTCTAGAGAAGGCATCAAAGTGGATCCTGCCAAGGTCAAGGCGGTAAGCAATTGGGAGCAACCGAGGACTGTGACGGAGGTCAAGAGTTTCTTGGGTCTGGCAGGCTATTATAGGAGGTTTATCAGGGATTTCTCCTCCATAGTCGTGCCTCTGACAGAGTTGACCAGGATGGGAGTTCCATTTTTCTGGGATCAAAATTGTGAGGCAATTTTCCAAGAGCTGAAGTCTCGTCTGGTTTCTGCCCTTGTGTTGACTCTGCCTTCTAGAAGTGATGGCTTCACTATGTATAGTGATGCCAATGGTGTTGGGTTAGGGTGTGTTGTGATGCAGCATGGCAATGTTATCACGTATACTTCACGCTAGCTGAAGGATCATGAGAAGAACTACCCAACCCACGATTTGGAGATGGCCGTCGTAGTGTTCGCTCTCAAGCTCTGGCGACACTATCTCCATGGGGAGCAGTTTGAGGTCTTCACTGACCAACAGAGCTTAAAGTATATCTTCATGCAGAGAGACCTCAACCTAAGGCAGTGTCATTGGGTGGAGTATCAGAAGAACTTATGATTTCAGCCTGTCCTACCATCCTGGTAAGGCCAATATGGTCGCCGATGCTTTGAGTTGGAGTACGCACGTGATGGCGAGCCTGATGGTCAAGGAGTGGACCATGTTGGAGGATCTGGTGAGCTGTAGGCCAAAATGGCAAGTTTAGGGAACCTTTGGTGCTTGGGTGGCCAACCTGTCTCTTCACCCTAAGCTGTTAGAGTTTAGTGTCGCATGTTAGCAGCTGGACCCATTTGTTCAGGTTGTCTTTGAGAAGCTGGAGGCTGGTGGAGAGCCCTATTTCT
Organism: Posidonia australis; assembly: GCA_024699735.1. Classification (NCBI taxonomy): domain Eukaryota; kingdom Viridiplantae; phylum Streptophyta; class Magnoliopsida; order Alismatales; family Posidoniaceae; genus Posidonia; species Posidonia australis. The sequence goes on along the minus strand of JAMKQA010006235.1, from coordinate 3,606 downwards.
CTGTTAGGGCATATGGAGAGTTATGGTATGATATGCGTCTGTATGTGCCCCAGCATGAGGAGGCCAAGCATAGGTTGCTGGATGAAGCACATCGATCTAGGTACACTATTCACCCTGGTAGTACGAAGATGTACCGAGACTTGAAGCGAAACTTTTGGTGGCCTGGCATGAAGAGAGATGTTGCTGACTATGTGGTGAGGTGTACTACCTGCCAACTGGTCAAGGCAGAGCACCGGAGACCTAGAGGGACCTTGCAGTCGTTAGATATTCCTATGTGGAAGTGGGAGCACATGTCGATGGACGTCGTGATTGGTTTCCATGGACTCAAAGAAAGAACGACACCATGTGGGTGATCGAGGATCGGCTGACCAAGTCTGCTCACTTTCTGGCCATTCAAGTGAAGCTTCTGATACACTGCCTGGCGGAGTTGTATGTGTCTGAGGTGGTGACGCTGCATGGTATTCCAATGTCCATCATGTCAGACAGAGACACGAGGTTCACCTCATGGTTCTCGAGAACTCTGCAGGAGGCCTTTGGCACCGTCCTGAGATTCTCCCACCTGCATAAAAACATTTCCAAAATAGGCCAACTATTTCCTTGAAATCCATTTCCAAAATCATTTTCATATCTTTAAAAATTCTTCCAAAACCTCGACAAAACAGCACATCAGGGGTCCCGGAGACCACAACTGACGACCCACAGTCCCCCTCAATGGGACGAAAGACAACAATTAAGAAAGCTCTCAGAAAACACATTTTATAAACTTATTTGGGCCCAGAATCGACAAGTCAAAAAAAAAACAGGTTTAGTATGTCGAATATCCCTAGTTCGGTAGACCGATTTGGATCGATCAACCGAATCGTGTCAACGGTCAACACTCACGCCAAATTCGGTATACCGAAATCTAGTTCGATCGACTAAAATCTCTTGATTCAGGTGACCATCAATAATCGGACGACCGAATTTCGACCAGAGGACCTAATCAAAGAGAAAAATTGTATACCAAAATAGTATGATATGCCGAATTCTACGAAAAACAAAAAACGGCCTAAACCCTATAGTCCAAAATCACCCCAACTGGGACCTCTGATCGGACCCCCTAAACAAGCACCAAAAATCTTGCATAAAACATAAGATGTAGACCCTCGAGTCTACTCCAAATCCCAACAAACAAAACTAAATCCATTCACCATGCATTAAGATATAAAATCACAAAGGCAAAAGGGTCGAAAGGACCCAAAACACGCCAACTACCATAAATGACACAATAAATTCTCAAAAATTCTAAAACATTAAATTTAGCCTACATTACATGCATCCTAGGCATTTCTACAATTTTACATGATTTCTAGACATTAAATTGGGGATACGTACCTGAAACGACTTCCAGTGATCTCCGATCGACTCTAGTGAACTCCGGCGCAACCACGACCATGGAGACACTCCACGCAAGCTCCACGCACCACACGAGCCACCACAGCCTTCTGCTACGCTCCCTCTCTCTCTCTCTCTTTCTCTCTCTCTCTCTCTCTCTCTCCGTCTATGTGCGAGAAGAAGAAACAAGGGATACGGGTGGAAGTAGAAAAGAGGAAGGAGGAGTGGGGAGGAAGGAAAGGAAAAGAAAGGAAGGTGGGGAAGAAGGGAAATGAGTGCATTGAGGAGGAGGGGGAAAAGAAGAAGGGGACGACGACGACGAGTGGCGGAGGAGTGCGATGTGCCTTATAAAGCCTGCACACGTAGTAGCTGGGAGTGTGCTCACCTGTACGTCTCAGCCATCAGCACACTGCATGAGCACACCAAACACTCTGCCCAACCACCAACCATAACCAACGGTCCACGAGCGCGGGCCCCACACTTGGGTGCCTCATGGACCCACACCCAGGCCCTACACGCATAGTGCCAACCATGCACAGGGAGATGCAAATAGATGTCGGCCCACGAGGCACAAGCCCAAAAGCACAATATCACACAACGGGCCTCGGAACAGTAACACCCGTCCAAGAATAAAATTCATAAAATGTAAATAATTAAAAAATGAATTTTACGGGTGTTACAGCATTTCATCCTCAGTCGGATTGTCAAACAGAGAGAACTATCCAGATGCTGGAAGATATGTTCAGAGCATGTGCTTTAGACTTTCAAGGGAGCTGGGAGGACCATCTACCGTTATTTGAGTTCGCCTACAACAATAGTTATCACTCGAGCATCGAGGTGGTGCCATACGATGCTTTGTATGATAGGCCATGTAGATCGCCGATTTGCTGGAGCAAGGTGGGCGAGCGTCAACTAGTTCATCCTGAGCTTGTGCAGCTATATGCGGACAAGGTGGATTTGATCCATAGCAGGCTGTTGACTGCACAGAGTCGGTAAAAGAGCTATGCCGACAAAAGGCGGAGACTGCTGGAAGTTCTGGTGGGAGACTATGTGTTCCTGAAGGTGTCGCCGACCAAGGGTGTCATGCATTTCGGGAAGCATGGCAAGCTAATTCCTCACTATATTGGCCCGTACCAGATTACCCAGAGGATCGATGAGGTTGCTTATTGGTTGGATCTACCACCAGAGATGTCGTCTGTGCACGACGTGTTGCATGTCTCCATGCTGAGGAAGTGCCTGGCCGACGCGTTTCATGTGATTCCAGGAAGATCTATCCTTTGTGGAGGATGCTGTCCAGATTGTTGACCGCAAGGAGCAGGTGCTGCGGAACAAGGTGATTCCACTTGTTTCTGTGCGGTGACGGCATCATTGAGTCGAGGAGGTCATGTGGGAACGTGAGGAAGCCATCCTAGCCCAATACCCGTACCTTTTTGCCTAGTAATTTTGAGGGAGAAATCTTTTTTTATGGTCATTAGGATGTAACACCTGTAAAATTCATTTTGTAATTATTTACATTTTTATGAATTTTATTCCTAGACGAGCGTTACTGCTACGAGGCCTATTGTGTGGATTTGTGCATTTGGGCTTGGGCCTCGTGGGTTGGCTTCTATTGTGTCTCCCTGTGTGTGGTTTGGCACTGTGCAATGTGGCATTATGCCTGTGGGACTCGGGTGTGGGTCCGTGTGGGGTCCACAAACGTGGGCTAGTTGGTGGGAGCGAGTTGGTGAGCCTGTGTGGCTTGTGGTAGGCGGGATTTGCGGTTGTGCACCTGCTCAGCTACCACTTTGCATGGCTTTATAAGCCCATGCGCGCAGCCGACCAACTCAACCTTCCTCTCCTCCTCTCCTTCTCCACGCGTCATCCTACGTCTCGAGCACACCACTTCTCTTCCTCTTTGTAGACACCCCGATTTTGAGGTAACCCGGAAATGAGTATCCTTATGTTGCTTTGGATGTGATCAGCCATTAAACCTAGCCCAAGCCTATTAGCAAGCCAGAACCCAGAAATCTGTGAGGTAGCTTGGCGCACCAAGTTGGTGCACCAAGATGGCGCACCAAGCTGACGCACCTAATTGGCGCACTAAGATGGCGCACCAAGGTGGCGCACCAAGTTGGCGCACCAAGCAGGCGCCCAGCCGTTTCCAGAGTGCGACTGTTGACCTTCCATCTTCCGGCTGTTACCTTTGCCAACGAATGTGCTCGAGAATATTCGAGCCTCTTCGTCTACGAGGCC
>JAMKQA010006234.1:0-16913 GCA_024699735.1 Posidonia australis | reverse complement strand
ATTATCAATATAAAAAGAGTGATTGCAACTTAATGGTTCATTTGGAAATGCATAGCAAATATGTTGAACCGATTTTGTGACAACGTATAATATTCTTGGAAAGTTCCCTTGGGATCCTGTGTAGAGAGAAGATAAACTGAATTAAATTTATCTGGTGAAGGAAAATATCAAGTTCTCTTCGTCAGAGGACCACAAGGGACTGCACTGTAATATTGTGTTTAATTAGGAAATAGGAACGATTTTTTTTATTAGTCTTAAAAGAGATAAAAATAATGTTCTAGTCTTAAAAGAATGCTTTGCACTTCAAGAGACAAGACATGTAGTAACCAAGTGATATTGAGCATAGAGCCATGTTATGAAAAAAGTCAAGGCTTAATTGGAAAGTAATACTTCAAAACGCACTATTTAGAAACAAAAAATGAACAAGTGACATTGGAGATCAGGCAGATGTCTCATCTCCAAGAGATTTAAAGACCTTATGAGATGTATACGGAAAACATATCTACCGTCCTGCTGTATTTATATAAGACTTTCTCAAAGATGTCTCATTTGTTTCAAATGAATCCACATGTATAATATTACATTAAAACCACTTTCTCTCTTCTTTTTTTTGACATTCATCAGAATCTAGATCTAATTCAAACGCATATGTGCATTGATAACAGGCATTGTCAGTTACAATTTGGATTGACCATTTCGATCTTGACCGTAACTAAGTTTTTGCCGAATGCATCCTAATGACTGGCTTTTCAGATGCAAAAGTGGACTATAGCCCTTGTAAAATGAAATGAACAGTAGATTAACATGTATCTACTTTTAAAGGCCTTCATTACTTTCTTCTTTATGAGAATATATACATCTTCAGGGACCATCTCGTAGCAATTATATGAGAATTACTGAATTTGGTTGAGTATATTTATTAACATGGGAACTATCAAAATTACACATTTCAGGAAAAAAAAAGTTACAAAATAACATATCACATACATTTATTTTTGTAAAATTATCAATGAATCTACCATAACAGCTACACCAAAAAAAGGACATGTCTCATAAATTTCATAGCAGCTACCATAACGTTTCACATGCGATTGTTCAGAATCCATGTGAAGCAGGCTACATGTATGGAACTAATCAATACATTAAAAAAAAAAAACCCTCAAACCATCTATTATCATTTAAACAAAAAGGCTAGCCTATCGATTTGCAATTATTTAGATCTCTATATTTTCTAATCAATAACATTAGATAACGTCATTAAGCAAAATAGCATGCCAAAGTATGTATTAAAGACCGTTGGCAATATTGATCCCGTGTCCTAGTATATAATACACCAATTTAGAAAAAAGAGCTAGAAATGGTACTTGAAAAGGGAGTTCTATCCATTTCAAGGGTGATTATTTCAAATTAATGATTTAGAATCTGGCTAACTCAATTCTTCCAACAATTTAATCATATACACTTTAATTGGTTAGCTTAATGATTTTATCCACCTGCACTCTCACTAACTAGTAATTGCCACCGACAAATAACAGAATTCAGGAGAGAAAAAAATAGAATTCTAACTAGACAGAGAAGACACCATACAAAAAAACAGCAAATATCCATTTGATACTGACTTTAATCATGTACATGTACTCTTTATATAATGTTTCTCGAGAGGAGATCATGCATACAATCGATCAAACTTTGTTAATTACAACCACTCATGAAGGAACTAGCCCATCAGCATCATGATGCAGATGAAGGAAAAAGGAAATCACTGATCGTAAGTTTTGTGCCCCGATGTTAAATGAAATAGCCATATAGCTAAAAAAAGATAGTATTATTGTGCTACAAGTTTGGACATATAATCAAGAGAATGGTGAAGAGGTAAAATCATTAATATAAAGCTTTAGTAATAAAATGATACCTAATATGAACTTAATTCAATAAAATCTTGTTGAAATCAATAACATACCATTGCCAAAAAATAAAATCTTGTTGAAACATAGGTTTCCCAAGAATCCAATCTTACACGCATGAACTTAACATGTAGATGAAACATGATTGCAACTTCTCCCAACACATTGTTGAAGTGTTTCGTAAGAGGACACATGCAAGAGCATGTCAGTCAACATAAAAACCAAACAAGTATAGTATGAAGAACTAGTAGATCATGTGAAGGTAAAAGTCACAACCATGGAATGTCCTTCTTGTGGGAGCTACCAAAGGAAAAAGTATGGTAGATCAAGAGCATGATGGTATGTAAGATATTCCTTCTCTTATGGGAAAAGGAATGTAATATTTAAAATTTAGATCTAATGTAATATCAAGGAAATTAAACTGTTAAAAAGCAAGGAAATAAGTTTAAAACAACAGCTACTAGCATAACATCTACTTACACTGTGGAAACTATACACTCGTATCATATATCTTATCATATATTTACAGAGAAATCATGAAGTTCCCTACTTAAATACAGAGAGCAATCATGGAAGGTGGTGTGTCTTTGGCATTGCTCCATTATGACAGCTATTTACATTTGAGTTGGTTTAAACACATTTTAGAAGTTAAAGCCTAAAAGTTACCTCATTAACTAGACAGTTACCATTGTTGTTACTAATCATCTAAATCATAGCAACCATTTTAACCCCACAACGTAAGGAGGAATCTCCACAGACAAAAAACACGTCAGACAAGTTCTCCCTTGGATACCGAACAAAACTTAATTCATTTGATTAGTGAATATTGCAGTTAGAAGGTCACATGTTCGAATCCATATGAATATAGAATTTTCGAAGGAAAAATGGGGCCCTCCCCCGGCACGTGCCTCCACAGACCACCCACGTGGGACTCGTCAATGCCCCAACGTTCATATCATCATATGCGCAGATCCACATTAAGACACACAGACCCTTGTAAAAACCCCCGACCAGGCCCAATTCCGACAAAACTACCAGAGACATCTCTCACCTTCCTTCCGACACCACCCCCACACCACATTCTATTTACTCCCCTGACCTCCTTGTTCACATCGTCCGTCACGCAACGGCAACTAATCCCCAGACCGTAAATAAAGACAACGTCCTAGCTCTTTCGTAACACTCTCCATTCCCCGCTCTTACTGCTCACTCCCATGCCTCCCACGTATACGTCTCTGTCACGTGACAGAGTTTCAGGTCCCTCTTTCTTCCCTTATTTAAACTCCCGCTTCTTTTCCGTCCTCTTCTCTACAGATGACAGAACACACACACACACACACACACACACAAACCCTCAAATCTCTCCCCAAAAACCCCAGATTCAAGACCAAACACCACATTCCGATCGAAATCTGGTGTTTTTTGCTAGTGGATTTGATCTCAAGTGATGGCGGAGGAGGGAGGAAGAGGGGGTGGTACCAGAAAGTTGACGGTGGAGGTCTGCAACGCGAGGAATCTAATGCCGAAGGACGGGCAGGGGACGGCGAGCGCGTACGTTATCGTCGACTTCGACGGGCAGCGGAGGCGGACCATGACGAGGTTCCGGGACCTCAACCCGCAATGGGATGACAAGCTCGAGTTCCTCGTCCACGACCCGGAGGACATGGCGTCGGAGACGCTGGAGGTGAACGTTTACAACGACAAGAAGAGCGGGAAGAGGACGACTTTCCTGGGGAAGGTGAGGATCTCCGGGGTCACGTTCGCCAAGGCCGGGGCGGAAGCCCTGGTGTACTATCCGCTGGAGAAGAGGAGCGTCTTCTCGCAGATCAAGGGGGAGATTGGGCTGAAGATTTCGTACGTTGATGAGATTAGTAGCAGTGATGGTGTTCCGGAAGCGGCCGAGAAGAAGGCGGAGGAGAAGAAAGAAGAGGAGGTGAAGAAAGAAGAGGAGGTGAAGAAACCTGAAGGTGATGGACCAATATCACTCTAATTCAAGGTAGAGATTTTGTACGATCGTTTTTAATACGAAAGATTGCATTTTTACTGTTTGTTTCAGCCAAGGCGGAGAAGCCGGAGGAGGAGAAGGCGAAGGCGGAGGATGGAAAGAAGAAGAAAGATGACAAGGTGGGGAAGAAAGCAGAGGAGAAGGCGAACGGGGAGAAGACACCGGAGAAGCCGAAGAAGGAGGCGAAAGAGAAGGACAAGGAGAAAGCAGCAACAGCGGCGGTTGTGGCTCCACCAGAGCCGGTGATGGCGGTTTCTTCGCCGGCGAAGGTCTCGACAAATATAACAGGGGAGCTGGAGATCAGATCGCAGTGGGGCGACCGCACCGGGAACTCTTACGATCTTGTGGAGAAGATCCCGTACCTGTTTGTGAGACTTCTCAAGGCGTACCGCTCGGAGTCCGACCGGTCGGTTTTCGCAAAGGTGTCGATTGGAACGCATAGTGTGAGGACCAGGACCGTGCAGAACAATTCCGATTGGGACCAAGTGTTCGCCTTCCACAAGGCGAGCTTGAACTCCACGGCGCTCGACGTCTCAGTCTGGGCCGAGAAGAAGAAGACCAAGAAGAAGGAAGACGGGACCGAGGAGACGGAGGTTGCCGACTCCTGCTTGGGGGTTGTGTCCTTCGATCTACAGGAGATCCCGAAGCGATCGCCGCCCGACAGTCCACTGGCACCGCAATGGTACACACTGGAGGGGGAGAATTCGGCAACGGAGGACGTTATGCTGGCCACTTGGGTCGGGACGCAGGTCGACGAGGCGTTTCCGGAGGCGTGGCAGTCCGATTCCGGGGGATACAATTCTCACACAAGGTCGAAGGCTTACCTTTCCCCGAAGTTATGGTACTTGAGAGCTACAGTTATACAAACTCAAGATCTCCGATTTGCGGCGGCCGAGACCACTCGCGAGCTCTCTGTCAAGGTCCAGCTTGGCCCGCAGATTTTCAAGACCGTGAAGCCGGTTCCCGCGACTAGTTCCAACGGCAGCACGTCGTGGAACGAGGATTTAGTTTTCATCGCGGCGGAACCGTTCGATCCATTCCTTCTCATCACCGTCGAGGACTCCGGCAAGCCGGTGGGCCACGCCAAAGTCCATGTCTCCGCCATTCACCGGCGGGTGGATGACCGGTCCGAGCCGCCTTCCCGTTGGTTCAATCTGGCCACCGATGACAGCGCCCGCCCCTACGCCGGCAGAATTCACGTCCGCGTATGCCTAGAAGGCGGCTACCATGTGCTCGATGAGGCGGCGCACGTGACAAGCGATGTCCGAGCAGCATCAAAGCAATTATCGAAGCCACCGATCGGAATTCTCGATGTTGCCATTCGTGGTGCGACCAATCTCCTCCCAATGAAACCTGTCGCAACAGATGGCTCCTCTGGCGGGACGACCGACGCTTACGTTGTCCTCAAGTACGGTCCCAAATGGGCTCGAACTCGCACTCTTGTCGACCAATTCAATCCAAGATGGAACGAGCAGTACGCTTGGGATGTCTTCGACCCCTGCACCGTCCTCACCGTCGCTGTCTTCGACAATGGCAGGCACACTGGAAAGCCTCAAGACAAAGACATCCGCATCGGAAAGGTCCGGATTCGACTCTCGACACTCGACACAAACAGAGTCTACCTCAATTCCTACCCTCTTACGCTAGTCCACCCCTCTGGCGCCAAGAAGATAGGCGAGATCGAGCTGGCAATACGCTTCACCTGCTCATCATGGATGAATTTGATTCAATCCTATGGCTCCCCATTGCTCCCTAGAATGCACTACCTCCGCCCTCTTGTCCCGGCCCAGCAGGAACTACTCCGGCACACCGCAATGCGGATCGTGTCGTCGCGGCTCGCGCGGTCCGAGCCACCGTTGGGACCAGAGGTGGTTCAGTACATGCTTGATACTGATGCTCATGCGTGGAGCATGCGACGAAGCAAGGCGAATTGGTTCCGGGTGGTCGGGTGTTTGTCGTTTGCGGTCGGAACAGCGAAGTGGGTACATTCTGTCCGCACGTGGCAGCAGCCGACGACGACAGTTCTGGTCCATTTGCTCCTAACGGCGGTCGTGTTCTGCCCGAACCTCGTCCTCCCAACAATCTTCATGTACTGGTTCTTGATACTAACGTGGAGGTATCGCCTGCGGCCAAGGGGTCCAGCTGTGGCGATGGACACGGGGCTCTCTTGTGTGGAGCTAGTCGGTCCCGACGAGCTCGACGAAGAATTCGACACGAACCCAAGCAGCCGATCAGCCGATGAAATGAGAGCACGATACGACAGGCTCCGTGCATTAGCTGGGAGAGCACAAACCCTTCTGGGGGACATCGCGGCACAGGGGGAGAGAGTGGAAGCATTGATGGGGTGGAAAGACCCGAGGGCTACAGGTATCTTTGTCGCATTCTGCTTGATCGCAGCGGTGATCTTCTACGTCGTGCCGTTGCCCATCATGCTGCTGGCCATCGGAATGTATTATCTTCGCCACCCGAGGTTCCGTGGCGAATTGCCGCCACCACCAATCAACTTCTTCCGCCGCCTACCATCGCTCGCCGACCGGATTCTTTAGAAGATCCGGTTACAGCATCCACGATCCGTCTGGGTTAATCATCTCTGCTGCCTTAATCTACCACTAGACCCACTTGTCTGCTATTCACTGATCAATTCAATATTTAAATTTAATATTGTACGATAAGTTAATCAATAAAGAGTCTGCTTTAGGGTGACCGTTGGATTTGGTCTTTGTCTTCTTTTGTATAAAGTTTTGAATTCAGTGAGACGACCGTTTGTTGCCTTCATGTCGTATCTATTGTACTCGTAGTTATGAAATTTTTGTGCCAAGCAATAAAGGATGTGATCTCCGTTCGTTGGTTCTGTCAGAGGAACTATGGGAAGACTCATTTACATTGGGGGCATTTTGGGCTTTTGCTACACGAAAGTAGACCTTATGTTTCAGGTATTTGGGCATTGTAAAGTTGGTTTGGATTTTTCATTTTAGCTTCCATGGGGGAAGAAAAAGAGAACCTAAATCCCCAAATTCCTACTAGCTCTGGAGCTGTTGAGTCCGTTGCATTTGATATTCTGTTGCTGATAAACATGATGTTCAAATTGGATTGCAAGGCACTTTCATCAAAATTCACTCTAAAGAGTAGAAGCTTCTATTAGAAACTCCTATTAATCAGCAGTTTAAGAGTATTTTGTAAAGTCACTATGAGCTGAGATCAAAAGAAAATAAAAGGAGATGCAATTATGGAAGTTATTCTATACTGCAGAATTGCAATGCCTAGAAGATTTTTAAGGACCACATCTTCATCTGCATTGCTTTTTCCGGAAGTTCTTTGCAGAAAGCATCTTCGTCATCAGCACTCTTAGCCTCCTTCCTCCAGCCCCTGGCTTGAGAACACCTTGATCCCCTCCTCCATGCTCTCCGGCCCACCCACCATAGGCAAATTGTCCATGGTGACGACGGAGGAGCTCCCTGTCAATCTTATCGAGCACCGGTTCAGCCTCCTTGAACTTCCGGGCAAACGGAGCACCATTGAGCACCATTTTTCTGTAATCCTTCATCCCCAAATTCTGTGGGTGCTGTTTCGGTGGGTTGTCCCACTTGACGAAATGAAGGTCGTGATTCAGTGTCGTGTTCCAGTGATCTTTGGAGTTGCAGATTACTGTCTGGAAGTAGCCCTCTGGTGACGAGACGAAATTAGTGTAGTAGAGAAGGAGTAGTCTAGGTAGATTGTCCCAACCAACAATGCAGTACTCCACAAATGACCTTGACAGCACAACCCAAGCAGATCCTGTTGGGAAAAGGAAGAAGAATTTGTAAGAGCACGTCACTAGTCATGTTTCTCATCCTGCAACTTATTTTTGTTCAAACCATATCTTCATTATGGATTTTTATTAGAGCATGTCATTAGTTAAGTTTGAACACTTTTTTTGTTCAAACATATTCTCTATGCAATGAGTGTTGCCTTTCCATATCAACTAGAGATGCAAAACAAGTTAAACCACATCCACTTCATTCTGAATAAAATCTTGCTTGGTCTAGTTGTTTTAAGTTTGCAGAATAAGTATTATTCTCCACCAGCTGTTTTAAACAAGATGATTAATGCCATATTAGACTTATTTGCAATGCAACATACTCGTAGAAGGCATGTGATTTTTGAAACGCATTGAGATTATCTTCTGCCATCATGTGCTTAGATTGTTATCATTGATAATTCATCATTACTTGGTTGAACTGGTCAAATTTAGGAAGCTTTATTGTCTCACATGCAACTGTGATAATCCATGTTCTAGTATACCGATAATAATTGTTCCTTGCGTTAGAAACTCAAGAGCATTTTATGTACCAAAGTATTTTACAAATTCAGTTTACACTACTAATTCTTGAGTAAAGCATACTTGTTTCTACTTTTTGAGGAAGATTTACAGGTCACCTCTTTTATTGGGCATGTTCTTTGATCAAGTTGATCCCCTGTATTAAAACAACTATTTAGCCGTACAGTATTCTTTATGTTGTCATAGATAGTGGTGCGTGACATGAGATTTTCGGTTTTATAATTGAAAAGTTTTTTTTTTGAAACTATTTTATAATTGAAAAGTGATCTAAAGATTCCACACAAACATAGAAACCCAACCAAGATAATACACCTCATTATTCACTACATGGGATGATGGGAACAAATAACATGATAGTTTATGATTAGGACTGTGTCACTGTGTCACACTGCCACTTTCTATGGAATGACCCGTAGTGCAATTGGCTAAATCCACGGCCGTGGGGGCTCTCCCATTGCTGAAGGTCTTGAGTTTGAATCCCCTTGGACTCGGGATTTCCAATCTTTCTTGCATGGATTTTATGGATTAAATCTAGACATTCACGGTGGGGTCAATGTGCAAGCGTAGGTCTATCCAAGGTTTTATTAATGGGTCCCACCAGTTGTTGATGGGGCTACTTAAGTTTCCTCGATACAAATTATTATTATTATTATTATAATTTATAATTTAAGATTTTTTTATACAGTTTAAGATTGTTTATATCTTTCTACATTTTTTAAAAATAAATTACAATTTATTTCTCTTAACTATTTGAATTTTTCAACTTGATATGTTGATTTTTTTTTTGTTATAGTTTAGCCTTCTCGATTGGTAAATTACAATAAACCACCTTTTTAGATAAATAATGTTAATTTTTTTTTCTTTGTATGATTATTTTATTCTCAATTACAAATAATACTTTCTCAACACTACAAATTTACTCTTTTTCCCTATCTTGCTCAGTTGCTTGGCCTTCTCAGAGCTCAATAATATTGCTTGACTGCTTGACTGCTTGACCTTCTTAAAGCTTGACACGTGAAGCATTTGTTCTTGGCCTTCTCAAAGCTTGATATGTAGAACATTGGCACTTAGCCTTCTTAGAGCTCAATTGACTTGCTCAATCGCTCGGTCTTCTTGGATAATTCAGTGAGCAGAGCATTTGTGAAGAAGAAGAAGGGAAGAAATAAGATAGGAAAGAAGGATAAATTTATCCGAAAGAAATCTTATAAAGGTAACGTGACCTTTCAAACCCGACGTAAGGATCTTGTTGTTTAATGAAGATAGTTGAGGAAGACAAGTTGTAACAAAAAAAAGTTTAAGATATCAAATTGAAAAACTTGAATAGTTAAGGAAGTTAAATTATAATTTACCATTTTTTTAAACAATAGATCCTTGATCTGCATGAATACAATAATGTCATTCATGACTGTCATTTAAGATGCTAGGGTTTTATACTTGGCTTTCAGTGTAGACATTTTCCCTTTTTTAAATGATAGTTAGTGGGCCCTGATCAATTTAACTACTTGAGTTGGTTCAATGTAGACATCTGCAATGCGTATGTGCATGTGTAAATCTGGGAGATGGTGAGCATAACAATGCATTTCTAGACAGAGAAAATGGCTATGGTTGTCCTGTCCTCATCTAATTTTGGTGAAAAAAGTCGGTATCTGGGTGAAAAGTTCAAAAAAATAAAAAAAACCTGTGAAGAGCTTAAAAGCCGTGGGTAGAGTCCTTTCTTCTGAAGCCCATATGATCTCTGATTTGTTAAGACTATGGATCCCAGGATCTATGATAATTGGCTTTGCCCTCTTGTTTCTACAATACAAAAGAAATGGAAAATTACTTAGCTAATGCAATCACTTACTATCGAGCAATTTCATTTCAAGAAACAGAGATCAAATCTGGACTAGGAGAGTATACACTTACCTTTTCCATCCAAGATGGCTGGTGTGGTGTATGAAGTTGAAATGTCTAGGCAAATAAGAGAATGCATATATCATATCTGTGAAAATAAGGAAATTGCTTAACTTTCAACATTTGTTCAGTCTGACATTTGTCAATTGTGCTGCCCAAAAATTGCACAGAAAATGGATAATTATTATCTCCTATACTTTTGATACCTTACCATCTTGAGTAACCAGTGGATAATCTGAAGCACTAAGATTTATGAACCAATCCCACTTGCAGGCCTTCAAGAGCATGGACATGGAGTGGAGAGTGTTGGCAAGCATCGTTGGGCCTCTGTAAGTGACCAAGTTAGATTTCCCAACAACCCACACATTGCCTGTTTCTGCAAACACTGGATTCCCCGAGATGAATTCTAATAGCCGAGACCGTTCATCGTCGGAGGCCACGAGATCAAGGTGGAGAAGGTAGTAGTTTGCTGGATGGTAGAGGGCAGATAGCAGTCTCTTGAGCTTGTTAACATCGCCTTTCGAGGCCGATATAAGGTACGCGAAATTCACAGGGAAAGAACCAGGCTGGTTTATTGGCCGGGAGGTGGTGGAGATAGGCCTAGTTAGTAGTAGTATTGGGAGGAACAGTAGGGAGAGGAAAAGTGATGCGATGATGAATGACACCATGAAGTTTTTTATGCCCATTTTCCAGAAGATGTTAAGATCTATGAAAAGCCTTTTAGGGATCAGGTTTATAGAGATCTGCTGTTGGATTTAAATGGGCAATTGGGCAATGATAGAGAAGTAACTCAAGACGGAAAAAACACAAATCAAAGCTAAGGAGATCTGGACAGCCATATACAGACTCCTTTTGCATCAAACTATGGCATAAAACAGTACATATAGCAGAAATTTCTGAAAAGGATAACGGACAGCTACTGGGAGAGGAAGATGAACAAGACGAACCCAAGAAAAATATACACAAACTAAAACAAAATAAGATCTTGAGAGCTAAGGACAGTTTTTTCTTTATACCAGACTATGGGATTAGGATTTGGCAGAAATTTCTGAAGTTTCTAGATGGACATTAAAAGACGAACAAAAACCCAAGACAAAAATACACAAACTAAAACAAAAAGGAAATCTTTTGAAACCAGAATGATAGAAATAGTATTTTGCAGAAATGTTTGAAAATTCCAGATGGGAATTTGATAGAGTAACATGAACACAAGATCTAGAAATCAAAACAAACGGAGAACTTGAGAGTTGTAGACAGTAAGATTGGAACCAGGGACATAAATCATCATTTGGTAGGGGAGTCTGAAAAATTCCAGACAGGCATTGAGGGAAGAAGGGGAACAAACTTTACCCATGATAGAACTCCATGAAACAAAATAAACAGAAATCTTGAGAGCTTGGACAAACCGGTTGGATCAGAATGTGACAGCATCCATCCAGTGTTTGGCAGAAGATTGTGGAAACTTTCATATGGGCATTCAGAGAAAGCAGACGACTCACATGAAGCCGAAACACTAAAACACATTAAATACTTTTTGAGGACCTTCTTCTTGAAGTGGAGTCAACTGCAGAGATACCGACAGCTGTGGGCAGAAAATGAAATATGGACCACATTTTTTACTGATAAATGGGTAATGGTGAATAAAAAGACTGAGAACATGAAACTGACGTAGAGATCAGCGTAGAAAACACGTGCAGCATTTCCTAAGCCTACATTTAGATCAAGAATAATACTTGGAATAAAACCTGAAAAAAGAATTAATATTCTGCTTGTTTGAGAAAAAATAGAAATGAACTTAAAATAATAATTTTTATTCTGATTTAATTATTTCAGAATTATTATTTCGCAAGAAGAGGGATGGAATAAAGTTATTTGTCTAATTATCACGATACATACATATATGTGCTATATTTACTTTTTATATAAAAATAATACATATTTAAGATATTGTATATATGTCTCAAATTAGATATATATTTTGGTAATCAAGTTGATTAATATTAATCTATACATTTTTCATTTATTCTAACACTTATTCCACCTTTTAACAAAATTAGAATTTCTTTGTATACATATTTATTCAACTTTAAAAGAAATAACTTTTAGAATAGTAATATTATCAAAATAAAAAAAATATTTGAGGCTTGATTTCATGTAAGCATTTACAGGGAAAAAAAAAAATCCTATAGACACATTAAGTGAGACAATCTCAACTATTGAATTTAACCAATGATCCAGATTAGAAGAAGGAAGAGGAATGGAAAGGCAAAAGAAGGCAAAAAGAAGAAAAGAAGGGAGACGACGAACTCAACAATGACAACAAAAGAGAAGGAGCGAAAGACAAGAGGAAGGTCGATACTCGACAGTGGCATTGTAAGAAAGTGGAGGAGCAATAGGCAAGGGGAGGCTAGTGTTCGATGATAGCGAAAGAAAGAGGAGTCGGAGATAGAAAGGCCATGGGTGAGTAGGAAGAGTCGTGTTACAATACATGAAGGGAAGTCATGTGGCACAACGAAAGTAAGTGACAAAATGAGAAGATGGGGGCGTACGTGTGAGGAACGGCAATGATGGAGAGAGGTGGAGAGGTGACGATGGTGGCGTGTGGAAAAGCAACAATGAAGAAGAAGAGGATGAAGGTGACGAAGAATGAGGAAGAGGAGGATGTAGGTGGCGTGTGGATGAGTCGTTCACCAAATACCTACAAGAAGACTCTTTGTAGTCACCTACATATGTATTTTCGTAAATACACTTATTCTAATTTTTTACTCATTCTTATTTTTTTTATTCTATATAAAAAACAGCTTAAAGGAAGAGGACAAAATACTTGCACATGAAGAGGGAATGGTAGTGGCTGGTTGTAGGTAAGAGGTACTTATCTGGATGGTAGTTAGTTAATTAATCAGTGATTTGATACGCCTGTGATGGAAACGAGAGACAAGTGCCCTCAAGAGGAGGTCTACATGCTGAAGTCCAGGTAAAGAGCTTTGTTGTCCGAGCAGTACGCAAGTACCATGATATGTTTTGTAGTTAGACCATACTTAAAATTCACTTTTCGAAAGTTCAAACGTGGTAGTTTACCATGTGACTAACTCGTTAGTTTGTTCAGAAGTTGAGTAGTTGATAAAATTAATTGTATTTTTTCTAGAACAGTGATGCCAAAGGAATGTTCATGGCAGATAAATGAGTTTGATGGGTGAAGATCTACCATCGTCGCAAGTTATGAAGAAATAAGCATAAATATGAAGAGAGAAGAAATAAGCATAAACTCAGTTTTCTAGTGTAATTTCTTTTCCTTTCGACTTGATGTTTCATTTATTCGTGAATCTTGCTTGAATGGCATTCAACTCTTAGAAAAACAAAGTCCACTGGAAAAGCTCATGTTCTTTGCTTGGAGAGGAGGCTTCCGCACGGCATGGTGTTATTAGTTGATGGGTAGACGGTAAGAATCCTGTAGAATGATGGTTCCCTTCCATCTCGATGGATTCCTTTAGAAGACCTCAGGCTTCTCTAAGAGAGAGAGAGAGAGAGAGATACTATGAAGCCATGAGCAACATACAATCATACATATCATGCACAGGGCACGTGACCCATTCCAAAATTATTTTTGTCTACGTGCCCTTGTAAAAGTCTTACATCACCTTGCACATCCTGTTTTTTTTTTTTTTTTTTTTTTCAATTTTAAATAAGGTATTATATATATTGGTTAGAGAGGTATTCCAACATGAGTTCACGTAGGATTTAAACTTGAGAGAGGAGATGTGAAATCCACTTCTCAGCTACTTATGTTGGTTAAAGTTGCACCACCTAGTGAGACGTCATATTTCTTTAAAAAAACCATTGTTGTTGAAAAGCCTACATTAAATGAAGTCTCTCGCACATCAGCCCAACAGATGCAGCAATTTCTTAGAATTTTATGGTGTAGTGGAAGGTCGATTGCAAATTGGTCAGTGAAGGACAGGAAATAAAGAACAGAACCATCTTCCTTGGGGCAAATGGGTTATATCAACCTCAAGGAAAAAATTATTGGATGTAGAGTGGTTGGTACAAGGAAATGAGAAGATAAAACACAAACTAAGGCAAGACACACTACTGAACGTGCTTTCTTAAAGACAAAAATTTCCCCACTAATTGCAGATGGTCCCAGGAAATTCTGTCCCCAGCATACAATGCCTTCTTCACTCAAGTATTGAAGAGAAGGGCTTGTACGTAGAAGGAAATGAAACCTCCAAAATTCGGTTAAACAAAAGATGAACAAGGAGAATATTTATAAAAGCAATATGCCTTAGCCAAATAAAAAATTTCAAAGTTATGATCGGTTATTCTACAACCCTTATAACAAGCCATTAAGTAATGATCAGGTAGAATTCTGTCTTATTTAAGAAAAATAAGATCTTTAATTTTAACCATTCATCTTCATCTTAGTATCTATTATTTTAATGACAATAATTTTAAAAAATTCTATTAAATAAGGAAATAGTTACTGTAATCATTTTTTCCATTACATCTAATATAAGATTCAAATCCAATAGTTGAGAGATTCAGGATCTTACTTATCTTAAGTAAGGACGAATCTTATTATAAAATTAGTCTAAGCTATGAAACCACCACCATTTACATGTCATTGGAAATTCAAATGATGTGTCAATACACCCTTTGAAAAATAACCACCTCCATGATCTCAAGAGACGTGTTTTCACACACATCTCATCCACGCATGTGTAGTCGCACACATCGTATGCTCCAAGATCATATTTACCACATCTTGAATTTAAAATTCAAATAGATTCTAAAGAACCTTGGTAGTTAATTCTATAAGAAGAATAAAATTCATGGTTATCAACGGCTCCCGAATAAATTGGGTGACATGAGAACATCAATTCAAGTTAAACAAAATAGATCCAAACAAAGATATAATTAGGTATGACAAATGGATAAATAGTAATTGCATTTCATAGGTGGGTGTACCTTGCATGAACATATGATTAGAGAATACTACAATAATGAATAAGAGGAATAAACCTTGTTCTTAATCAAATATAATTTCTCACAATTACTCTACATAGCAAGTCTTATAATAAGCAGCACATTACAGGCTATGTGCTAATCTTGGCTTAGTGACACCTTAATTTTATGGCCTCAGTGAAAGCTTGTGGGACGCAGCCTTGACCTCGAATTCTCACAAATTAAGGTGAATTCATCAAGAATCCTTTCGCTTAACATTCTAATAATCTATGAAGTCATTAAAGGAATATCCTAACCTCACTTACACGGAATGAAAGTACATTGAACCATAAGGAATGAAATTTTAATAGGAATAATTCTAACTAAAACAACATGAGTGATTCGACAGATTAGGATTCCTATATATCCACTCATATGATACTTCCTCGTACAATTCATAGAAGATCCTTTTGTTTAGATATACATCTAGAAAATCATATGCTTTGGAAGAAGCTTGTACATTTTGGGGATGGGTTTCTATCGGTAAAAACAAAGAATCTACTTCAATTGACATGTCCTTAGGCATGGCCATACATAACATAGAATCACACTTGAAAAGGGTAGATAATTACCTAAAGCAACAGGTGTTATAGCAAAATTGATTGCAAAAAAGGATAAATTAACCACATCAAGATTACATATGGAAAGGTCGATATCCAAAAACTTTTTAACAATAGTCAAACAAGTGGGTAATGTTGGAGTGAATAAAAAAAAACTTGGGTAGAGTAGGATCTTTAGTGCTGGCTAGGTAAGCGTCCTATAGTAAGGGGAGTAGTTATGATTATGAACCTTCTAGACCATTCCCATGGAGACGGTAAAGGAAGTTAATAAAGCTTCCATAAAGTACCAAACTAAGCAATAAAGTAACTTGTATTTTATACCTTCTGCTTCTGACTTATCTCTCAATACCTTCTACAACTTGTCTCGTAACTTGTGTTTGATTCTCAACTGTCAAACAAAGCCATTGGTTCCATCACAGAATAGGACTGTTGGAATCTCTTCTTTCCAAACAACAAAAATCATCTTTGATGCAGGCACCCAAAAGAACATCTAATAACGCATCCATTTCTCAACTAGCTATGCCTACAAATCAAGCTGAAGCAAAAGCTTTTCTAACAACGATGGGCGAAGAATGGAAGAATGTCATTTTCGAAGGAGATGCGCTTGCAATAATTCAAGCCATGGACGCCTTCATTCCCAACATCAACTGTATCTATCCCCATCTCCTTGTCGAATGCAATTCTCTAACACATTTCTTTTTCGAAATAGGTTTGCATGCACATGTACCGTTAGATATTAATTAATGTTTGTACTCATTAATTGGGAAAAGACAAAAACATTGTATCCACCCAACTTGCCCATGTGACCTGGACCGTATCTTAAGAATCTGACGTGACTTACAATTGCAAGAACAAAACTCTATTATTTGCTAAGAAAATTTCATTACTTATAAGCTCTCTGGCGATTTGTTTCAAGCTCTCGGTGCTTCTCTGCGTCCCCCGATCTGAGATCCTCCCTGCCCTGTGCTTGATGGCGGCTCGGTCACTAGGGCATCGTGAGCCCTACTTTCTCCGCTCTCGGAAGAAGGAGTCGGGGTGTGTTCGGGGCAGCGGGGCTGGGGCGGCGACTTCTGGTTTGGTAAACTCTGATCCCTGTCCCTCCCCGACCTCCCCTCCTAGGGGCCGTCGGAAGAGGAAGGCTTCGGATCCACTCGGTGGATCGGCGCAGGAGCAGCTTGCTCCTGTGGTCTCCTCGCGGAGGCGATTCCTAGTTGATAACCCTAGATCTACTG
>JAMKQA010006233.1:0-17771 GCA_024699735.1 Posidonia australis | reverse complement strand
CATGCTTTGTTCGTCGATACTTGCTTTTATTCACCTACTTGTGAGCACTACACCAGCACATGCCATGTTCATGCCTTTTGCTTGTTGTTTGACTTTTTTTGGATGCCATGATTGTGTGTTTTTCCTTTTGAATTTGCCATGATTAGGAGAGTAGAGACATGTTTGCCTCCCAATCTGGTTAAAATAAGACACACAAACTCAGATGAACAAATAATAAGGCATAACTAGAGACAAATGCTCACAAATCCTTATGGTTTAATAAAACGCAAGTAAAAGACACAAAAGCATGTTGCATGAATGATCATTTTAGAAAGCATGCATCTTCTCCTTTGGGTCCACTCACAGTTCGCGAAGGACAATCCTGGCTGCCAGTTCTATAGCTTTGGCGTCGGCGTGCTGCTAGTTTGTCCCCCTTGTCTGGGGTCGTGTCAGTGCTAGGAAAGGGTACAACTCCACGCTACTGCAGGAGACGAGGCCACCAACGCACCACTCGTTCACTGCCTGCGCTTTGGCCAGGATTTAGAATGGGAACCTACTTTTCTGACCAGGGTCGAAACCCAAACCCATGAGTGCGTCCTATGTGGTCAACCCCATATGGGACATGCATGGTGAGAGAGTGCACTTTAGGACATTCATCTGCATTGTGTGTCATGGCATGCCACTTTAATAACTCGTAATTGTTTGTGTGTCGTTGTTTAGGTTCTGATACCTGTTTCTTTTGCCTGTTTTCTCAGGTACTTTGTTGCGAGGTCCTCAGCTAGGAGCTCGAGTGTCTCCGTCGTGGGTGGCCTCCCGTGGTTGTTTTCTCTTGCCTTTTTTGAGCTATTGGTCACTTTTTGACTGTAGTTCATCTTAGAGCTTGTGCATTTGTCTTTTTCTGCAGCTCATTTTATTTCGCTTGTGGTAGCCATGGCCTCGCAGACCCGCAAGCCTCCGGTTATTGTTTTGAAGGGGGACCCACATTTAGATCCTCCTTCTCTCACTTTGACTGCTTCTTCTTCCCTTTGTGTGTCCCAATTTGGGAATCATGGAGGATTCTTATCTCCTCTTCCGGAATAGTGGCGAGCACAAGTTGGTCTAGGGCCCTTCACTGATTCAACTGAGGTGGCAACCACGCGGGTCCCAGAAGTTCTGCCAGCTACACTCTATCTCTTGGGCCCTCCTGTTTTAGGAGATTAACCAGTTGCCGATTCATCTGTTTTAGGGGCCATTCCTGTTCCGCTCTTGCCTTCTGACCTATCTTTTGATGGGTCTTCGACCACATAAGCTCAATACTTGAGAGCTTTGGCTCGTGGGTTCGAGCGCATGACCCTTTCTCTTGATCATGTTGAGAGTCCTCCTCTTTCAACCTTTGAAGTTCCAGTGCAGACCACTATAGCATTGCAGGCTCGCCCCACTACTCTATCGTCCATACCATTGCCCGAGCATCACATCGCTCCAGTGATGGGGGCGTTATCTCTGCCTCCTGCACCACAATTGCATTGGTCACAACATGCATCACAGTCATTAGAAATCAACCCATTAGTTGTGTAAGAGTATAGCATTTCTCGAGTCCGTCACCCGGAGCTGTACTGGTGCCGCAGCTGTTGCTCTCGCGTTCAACACCACACACAACACAGCATATTCAGAATTCACTTCAGCATCAGGATCAGGTCCCAACACATAGGTCATCACTGCACACTAGGTGCACACCTCCCACTGTCAAGCTAGTGCATCTCGTTGCATCGGCTCAACAAGGACAGCAACCAAAGGAAAAATGAGGCCGTCGCGTTGAAAGTGACTACACTGCACTAGGCGAGTCGTTGAGCGTTGTTTTTCCTCGTGTTGTGTCACTTATGAGACTCTCGGATCCGCGTCCCTCACTGACTCCACTCCCTTGGTGGTATGACGCGAGCGTATACTGCGATTATCATCGAGCCTTAGGGCATTCAATTGATAAATGCTACACTCTGCGAGATGTCATACAGACTTTGATCGACAGTGGGACTATTATTTTTGACACGCGAGGTGTAACACCCACGTCCATGTCTCCATCCTCACTAGAATTTAGGTCAGTACACACCACATACACTCCACTGTTGAGATGGTGCATCATATTGCACCGGTTCGAGAAGAACAACAACCTAAGCAGAGACACGGTCGTCGCACTAAAAGTGGCTTCACTCCGCTTAGTAGGCCACTGAGTGCCCTCTTCCCTCAAATTGTGTCACTTTTGTGACTCTTCGATCCTCGTTTGCCACCAAACCCACTCCCAAGGTGGTATGACGCTGGTGCGCATTGTGATTATCATCGAGCCCTGAGACACTCGATCGATAATTGCCACACTCTTCGGGATGTTGTTCAGAGCTTGATCGTCAAGGGAGCTATTGTCGTCAACGCACAGGAGGTAGCCCACACATACACCTGCACACACACTCGCACACACACGTGCACACCCTAGAATAGCCGACCTTACTGTGTCTGAGCTTGCAAGCTCCGAGGATATTGGAACCTCAGGGGTTTTTTTCCTATTTCTCCCAATTTTTCCTGGGGAATCCATCGGGCCTCTATTTTCCTAGCTTGTCCTCCCTCTACTTCTGTCTGGCAGCACATGCGTATGCGCTCTTGTTCTTCTTCCCCATTTGCCTAGTTTGTCCTCCTTTTCTTTGCTCAGTTCTGTCCAGCGACACTCATGTGTGTCACTCTTTTTCTTGTTCCCTTGTGGGGGGCCTAACCTAAAGTTTGCCAGTTTGCCATGCATGGATCTAACCTAGCATGTGCAAATACCTTGGATCAAATGGGAAACAACCGTCATAGTAGATGTCAATTCCAATAGAGATACAGTCCTAATGTCACCAGCAGATTCAACATTCCTATGGGCAGTCTCAGTTCCAAGAATGGTTGTGATAGCTTTTGTTACACCTGCCTTGATTCTGACTTCTAATGGCACTGCAAGGAGTTACTTTGAACCCTCATGGCATCGACAAACTCTAACGACAAGGACTTGAGTTGTATCCTTTCTCTTTGTTCACTGTTGTTTTCTCTTATTGCATCATCTTATACCAAAACACTAAAAAATAGAAAAAGCACAAAAATTGAAAAAGGAAAAGAAAAACACAAAACAAGGAAAAAACATCAAGAACAATTGAAAAGGGTAGTTTGCTTGTCATTAACTTTCTACTCAATGATGAAAAATTGGAAAAGCTCGCCAATGTCAGAATGGATTATCCCTCCTCAATTGTCATTACTTAGACGACCAAGTTAGCAAGGGAGCCACCAAACATCAAAGCTGGACGAAATGTCCAAGCTTCGCAAGGATCCTGCACCTCCAAGAGGGAGATAAAATGTTAAGGGTGACTGAGAGTGTGAGCCAGAAAAGAAAACATACATTCGCAAGGGCATAAAAGAATAGAGAAAATAGAAGGCGAAGATAGAAGTTAGCCCAAGAGTGAGAGGCGTGCGTTGTATCTCTACCCTTACCATACCTTGGAGTGGAGTTGGAGTATGCGCTTAGTAAAATCACACCTTTGAGGGACTGACCCACCCTCATGCAATAAAGCTCTCCTGAATAGATCGGACGCTTATTACCTCCAAGACAAGGTTAGAGTGAAACTGCACGTCTGTGAGGGAGTAAAGGAAAAGACAATGATGTTGAAAAGAAAAAAGCAGGTGCAGGCCCTTAAAGAGTGTGGCATGGAGCCAGGTCCATTACGCTACCTTACAATGAGCTTGAGTGCCACCACAACCCAGTGAGAGCCACCATATGACTTGCGAGTCTTTGTAGTGGCAACTGAGTTGAATGTGTCATCCTACTTTAACAGGCATACAGCTTTCCAGCTTAACTGAGGGGAAACAAACAACTGAACTATACAAGCAAACGATCTAGATAATGAACTCATTGAATAAGCAAAGTAGTGAATACAGAAAATAAGCAACTAAAATCACAAGGCATGCACTTCTTGATCAAACAACAGGACATTCTTAAATAACTAAATTGCTCACAATAGTAGAGTCCACAACAACAACAATAATCATCATAGCCTTGCCTGAAAGCAGTTGGGTGCACATACTTCCAGTCACTTGATGAATGGATCACTTGCTTCGACTAGTGATGGTCTTAAGTACTCCAGTGGTTCACAAAACAACTGTAGTTACAGCCTGGCTTCCAACACCCCATACCCTCAAGTGATGTCTAGCCAGTCCAATACCAGGGGCATGTCAGCTGCTCTTTGGTCAAAAGGCACAGACAAAACACCGGCTACAGTGTAATTAAACTAGAGTCTTTGACCAGGGGCATGTCAGTTGTTCTTTGGTCAGAAGGCACAGACAAAGCACAAGCTACAGTGTAACTGAGCCAGAGTCTTCGACTAGGGGCATGTCAGCTGCTCTTTGATCGAAGGTCACATATCAGTTGCCTAACAGAATGTCAACTTACTATATAACTGAGCTAGAGCCTTCGACCAGGGGCATGTAAGCTGCTCTGTGAAAGAAGGACTGTTTTGAGGATGCCTGGTGCAAATTATCGTCCAAATGATGGTCAGTGCATCTTCTCATTGAGAAGTGACATTCACCACATAATGGCCCCTACAAGATGACAACTGTAGAAGGGCACTACGCTGTTTCAATTGACATCCCCCACAGCGGCGACGATCCAGGGTGCACTAATACTTGAACAACATCCCCTTGGCAAATCCTTTTGGCTGAACAAAAGGTTAGGCACCCTTTTTGCCTTTGAATTTTCCCATACAAGGTTCACTCTATTCGGACGAATCTTGGTGCCCCCCTTTTCGCCTTTGAATCTTCCCATCCAAGGTTCGGTCTATTCGGACGGATCTTGGTGCCACCCTTTTCGCCTTTGAATTTTCCCATCCAAGGTCGCTCTATTCGGATGAATCTTGGTGCCCCCTGTTTCATCTTTGAATCTTCCCATCCAAGGTTTGGTCTATTCAGACGGATCTTGGTGCCACCCTTTTTGCCTTTGAATCTTCCCATCCAAGGTTTGGTCCATTCAGACGAATCTTGGTGCCACCTTCCCATCCATGGTTTGATCTATTCGGACGGATCTTTGTGCCACTTTTTTCACCTTTGAATTTTCCCATCCAAGGTTCGCTCTATTTGGACGAATCTTGGTGCCACCTTCCCATCCAAGGTTCGGTCTATTCAGACGGATCTTGGTGCCCCCTTTCTCGCCTTTGAATTTTCCCATCCAAGGTTCGCTCTATTCGGACGAATCTTGGTGCCCCCCTTTTCGCCTTTGAACCTTCCCATCCAAGGTTCGGTCCATTCAGATGAATCTTGGTGCCACCTTCCCATCCAACATTCGGTCTATTTGGATGGATCTTGGTGCCCCCTTTTCGCCTTTGAATCTTCCCATCCAAGGTTTGATCTATTCGGATGGATCTTGGTATCACCCTTTTTCGCCTTTGAATCATCCCATCCAAGGTTCAGTCCATTCGGACGAATCTTGGTGCCACCTTCCCATCCAAGGTTCGGTCTATTCGAATGGATCTTGGTGCCACCCTTTTCGCCTTTGAATCTTCCCATCCAAGGTTCGGTCTATTTGGATGGATCTTGGTGCCACCTTCCCATCCAACGTTCGGTCAATTCGGACGGATCTTGGTGCCCCTCTTTTCGCCTTTGAATCTTCCCATCCAAGGTTCGGTCTATTTGGATGGGTCTTGGTGCCACCTTCCCATCCAAGGTTCGATCTATTCGGACAGATCTTGGTGCCACCCTTTTCGCCTTTGAATCTTCCCATCCAAGGTTCGATCTATTCAGATTGATCTTGCTGCCACCCTTTTCGCCTTTGAACCTTCCCATCCAATGTTCGATCTATTCGGACAGATCTTGGTGCCACCCCTTTCGCCTTTGAATTTTCCCATCCAAGGTTCACTCTATTTGGATGAATCTTGGTGCCACCTTCCCATCCAAGGTTCGGTCTATTCGGACTGATCTTGGTGCCCCCCTTTTCGCCTTTGAACCTTCCCATCCAAGGTTCGATCTATTCGGATGGATCTTGGTGCCCCTTTTTACGCCTTTGCATCCAAGGTTCGGTCCATTCAGACGAATCTTGGTGCCACCCTCTCATCCAAGGTTTGATCTATTCGGACAGATCTTGGTGCCACCCTTTTTCGTCTTTGAATCTTCCCATCCAAGGTTTGGTCCATTCGGACGAATCTTGGTGCCACCTTCGCATCCAAGGTTTGGTCTATTCGGACGGATCTTGGTGCCACCCTTTTCACCTTTGAATTTTCTCATCCAATGTTCAGTCTATTCCGACGGATCTTGGTGCCACCCTTTTCGCCTTTGAATCTTCCCATCCAAGGTTCGGTCCATTCGGACGAATCTTGGTGCCACCTTCCCGTCCAAGGTTCGATCTATTCGGACGGATCTTGGTGCCACCTTTTTCGCCTTTGAATCTTCCCATCCAAGGTTCGGTCTATTCAGACGGATATTGTTGCCACCTTCCCATCCAAGGTTCGGTCTATTCGGACGAATCTTGGTGCCACCCTTTTCACCTTTGAATCTTCCCATCCAAGGTTCGGTCCACTCGGACTAATCTTGGTGCCACTTTCCCATCCAAGGTTCGGTCTATTCGGATTGATCTTGGTGCCACCTTCCCATCCAAGGTTCGATCTATTCGGACGGATCTTGGTGCCACCCTTTTCACCTTTGAATCTTCCCATCCAATGTTCCGTCCATTCAGATGCATCTTGGTGCCATCTTCCCATCCAAGGTTCGGTCCATTCAGACGAATCTTGGTGCCTCCTTTTGCCTTTGAATTCCACTCCTAATGGACAAAATCGAAGCATACTATTTGCCTCCTTCTTTTGGGCTGGTATCCTGAACTACCCAGGCAATCCTTGTGATGCCCGATGGATTCCCCACTCTCTTTGTTCCTTCCTTCCCTTTTGGGCTGGTATCTCGAACTACCTGGGCAATCCTTGTGATGCCCGATGGATTCCCCACTCTCTTTGTTCCTTCTTTCCCTTTTGGGCTGGTATCCCGAACTACCCGGGCAATCCTTGTGATGCCCGATGGATTCCCCACTCTCTTTGTTCCTTCCTTCCCTTTTGGGCTGGTAGCCCGAACTACCCGGATGACTTCCGTTACCAGTCAGTTTTCGGTCGACAAGCATCGTGAGTCTTGTCTGGCGCTTTTCCGACAAGTGTGATAACCAGTCATGTCTTTTAGGAGCTGATTGGTCGTCAACATGTCGTTGTTTGTCATTAGTTTTGGTTTCTCTGATGTTGGCTTCGGCTATGGCTGGACAGGAATTCTGGTGCATTCACTGAGTAGTGGTTGGTTGTCGGTAGCTAACTCTTTCTTACGGCTTTGGACGGGGTGTCTTTGTCAAACCTGAGCATCGGTCTCTGCCCATTTGTCCTCCGACCTTGCTCATGGAGGGGCGTCTGTAGACACCCCAATTTTGCAGGTCTGCAGGATGGAATTGTGGTAGTTGGGCTTTTAATCACAAATGAACTCAAACTCTGGTTTAGTCCCAAAGCCATAGAACGCCAAACCCAACAGCAAATGGTCTGAGCCGTGATCTGGGGCCATGTAAGCGCACCTCTCTGGTGCACCAGACAGGCACACCTATTTGGCGCACCAGATAGGTGCACCTTTTAGGCGCACCAAGCAGCCGCACTGGACATGCGCAAAGGCCATGAAGCGCACCAAAGCCCACGAGGCCCACCAAAGCCCATGATGGCCCATTAAGCCCACTTAGGCCCATACAACACCGAAGCCCATTTTTTCTTCTTCTTCCAACCCAACAACCACTCTTTCAGCCCTTCTCACCACAACCAGCCATCACCAACACATGTAGTCTACGTAATGCGAGGAAGACCAACAATAGCCAGGCTCGAGCCCTCCACGAACCAGTGCCACCGGATGCATCGTCGCGAGCTCCGACGGCTGTTGATCACTATCAACGCACAAGCAAGCAAGATGGAGGATGCGTGGGAGACAACAAGGTGGTTACGGGCGCTAGTTTGTTAGGGGAATCGCTAGTTGGTTACGGGAGGCTGGTTGTTAGGATTTTGTCGGATTCTGTTATGGGTCGTTACAGGTTGTTGCCAGAGCTTTGCCTATAAAAGGAGCGGTAGTGTAAACAGAAAGAAAAAAATAAAGGGAGGAAGAGGAGAGACCGAGTAGAAGAGAGCTAGAGAGAGGAGGTTCACGGAGGCGAGGAGCCGAAGCCTTCAGCCACTTCCAGCGAGCAACGAAGGTAGAGCACGTTGCCAGACCAGGTACGCCCTTCTCAGACTTCTATTCACTTCAATTTTAGCTTCCTAGGACTCCCTATGTCATCCTTGATCGATTCCAACAGGGCCAGAGGCCTCCTCTGGTCGGAATCAGCCCTCAGGCCTCACTTGAGTCATTTTCCAGTGGCCTAGGTGGGGGAGCTGGTCCAGGGCTTGTCCCTGGTCCTAGAGCTTAGGTTTTCCTCTGTAGACCTCCCTCTTGCTTCTCCACCCCTCAAATTCCTACTCCAGCCGCTGCAGAAGCCTCCACTAGAAGATCG
The DNA here is from genome assembly GCA_024699735.1 of Posidonia australis. NCBI lineage: Eukaryota > Viridiplantae > Streptophyta > Magnoliopsida > Alismatales > Posidoniaceae > Posidonia > Posidonia australis. The sequence continues at coordinate 9,265 of JAMKQA010006233.1, read as the reverse complement.
TCGGAGTCGCGCCAGCCTGCTGGAGTCGAAGAAGATGACTGGAGCCAGAGAAGGAACGTGAGCCTTCAGCCTCGCTGTGCTTCTCTGATCATCCAGAAACGCTCACGACACTCCTCCTATGCTTCGGAGCAGCCTAGACCTCTTCTTGAGGCTTGGATCACTCCCGCAGCCACGCTCATCGAAGAAGACGACGGCGACGACAGGTGGAATCCACATTGCGCGTTCTTCCTCCTCTTTGGCCCCTTGATGGAAAGGAAATGCTCCTCTCAACATGCCAAAGCCTCTTGGACCTCTCGATCATGCGCCGTAGCTTTCCAGTAGCCCCTTTTTTCTTCGGCGCTGTCACTGGAGTGCTTCGACGGCTACGGGGATGGACAGTCCATTCCTGCCGTTAGATCTTCGATCCGGACCGGTGGATCATACTCTCTTCTTCCCTTCTTGCTTCCCGTGGGGTCTGATCCTAGATCAGGCCATGGGATAGCCTTTGTGTGTCCCTCCAGCGGTCGTTGACGGCGGAGGTCCGTCGTCAGCGGCCGCTGTTTCTTTTTTTTTTTTAAACAATAAAAATACTTTTCTTTTAATTAATCTTCAATTTAGCTAGGAATGCACAATTTTGCACATTTGACCCCAGTTTTCTTCAAAACTACATGAAATGTGTTTTTCTATGTATTCTTGATGATTTAGTTCCAGGAATTCAGTTTTCTTTTAGAATTTAGGTTTTTTGCACAAAGGCCCCTAGAATTTTCATTTTCACACTCTTACTTGCATTTTGCACATTTTGTTGCACTTTTTCATGCATGTTTTCTCATGACTTTTTCCTTTCTTTGTGCACACGTTTCTAGCACATTTTAAGTTTGGTTTTCTCATCATTTGCCGGATTTATTTCCGATTTCCTTGTCTTTTGACTTGATTTGGTTTTCCATCGCCCAAGGGTGTACATTAAAAGGCTTAACAAAGCCGACATTGTCCCGAAAGAGGGTTATTTTCCCCAACTTGATTTTCTCAGATTTCTTTGAATTTTTGCTGATTTGTGAGACGCTTTTCGAGAATTTCTCAATTTTCACGATTTTCCTCATCGCCCCAAGGGCGTACAGTAAAGTGGCATTCTTAATGCCTACATTTGACCCTCGGATTAACTTTTTCCCTTTATTTCATTTCTACTCTTTGATTTGGCATGTTTTCTAGTCATCTTTAGCATGAGCATTTTGAATAGGCAAGCACACACCCATTAGACCATTGGCAAGTAGGAAACCTAGAAAGGTCGAGTTCCTCGAGCGCATGGGGGTGCCTAACCCCTTCCACATGCGTAACCAGAGTCCTTACCCTTTCTCTGGCCCTGCATTCATTTGTGCATTATATCCATTAGGCACGGAGCACACATGTTTTCTTCATCTTGTTTCCTTCTTGGTTTTATTTTGTGTTTGGTTTTCCTCGTCTTTCCATTAAAAGACTAGGTGGCGACTCCTTTCTTATCTTTCCTTGGTGTTTCCGAGTCTAGTCTTCTTCTCTGGATTCACCATTTTCGCCGTGACAATATCGGGACTCCTCGAGTGGTTCCACCCACCAGTAGAGGAGAGCCGTGTAGGGTTCCACCGACATGGTCACAAGGGGTTTTGAAGTAGACTCAAGGGTCTACACTCCATGATTTAATGGTAATTTGTGATGTGAGTTTGGGAGGTCCGATTGAGGCTCCCACCTTGGGCGATTTTTGCCGCCTGGAACAGGGGAATGCCTTGGTTGTGGGGTTTTCAGTATGCCGAATTGAATTCGGTATGTCGAAATCCGATTAGATTAAGCCAGGTTCCCTAGTTTCGCTAGACCGAAATCTTCAGGTCAACCGAAACAGGGTGTTTCGTTATACCGACCTTAAAATTTGGTCTGTTGATTTTGCCCTAACCCTGAGATATGTTAATGTGACTATGAGATGGAAATAAATGGTTTTAAAAGTATGTGAAGAATGTGTGATTGGTGTTTTTCCCCATGTAAATGACATGGAGGAATATGGAACTCAAATAGTAGATTTGGGTATGGTTTTGGGTTTTAGACGCTATAAATGTATAAAATGGTTAATTATGAGTGGTTTTGGGCATGAGACCCAATTTATGATTTTTAAAGCATGATTTTAAAGGATTTGAGTTGGGACCCCTCAAGAGGGTCAAGTATTGCATGGAAAGGGATTCCTGCAATGAAAAAAGAATGAAATGGAAATGGTTTTGAAAAGAAAAGGCTAAAGAGTTTTGAAAATGGAACACTAATAATGTGTTAAGGAACCACGAGGCTTGGTGTCGACTACGTGGTTGGAGTATGAGGCTCTAATGAAACCAGTTGCCAGACACGACAGTGGTTACCGAGCTTGAGATGGTGTAGGCTGAGCCTGGGTCGTTGTACCTAGTTGTTCGGGTCACCAAGCTCGTGACGGTGTAGGCTGAGCCTAGGTTATTGAACCAAGTTGTTCGGGTCACTGATGATGTAGGCTGAGCCTGGGTTGTTGTACCTAGTTGTTCGGGTCACCGATAGGGCGTCAGACAAAGACGTATCCTTGTGCATCTATGAGAAAGAAATTGAGGCCTGTTGGCCGGGGCGGTGGCATCCTGCACGGGGAATTTCACCATGGCAGTGCAGGGAGGTAGGGGAAATGATGTCCTCGCCTACTGCTTGTGTGCCTGGTTACTCCTGATCGAGGTAACATCAGTAAAGAAAAGTGAAAATGTAAAATGAAAAGAAAATGTGGTTTGTTTGGGATTGGACTTATGAATGGTCCTAGAATCCTAGAAAAGAATAAAAATTTTGGTTTCAACCAGTTACCAGCCAATGTTTGAGGTTTTGATTTGAGCCCTATGAGGCATTGTGTTTTAGGTTGGATCTGGTCAGAAATATGAATTTTGAAAGTGATTTCGATTTTGGGAAGAAATCCCAAGTATGGAAAAGGGCATGTTTTGGGAAATGATTTCCAAATGGTTTGAAAGGAAAAGAAAGATGGGTTTTGAAAAGAGTATGGATTTGGGTTCAAGCTCCCAAGTGATTTAAATGAAAAGAAAAGGGTGTTTTAAAATCGAATTTTCAAAAGAAAACCAACTTTGAAAATTTAAAGCGAAGTTTTAATGGTTTTGCAGAGATTTTTTGTAGTTTTGTGTTTGGGGAGCGTACTGGGTGACTTAGATGTCACTCACGCGTGCTTTGTTTGGTTTTTAGCTGCAGATCGCGTACAGTCGAGTTCCGGTGCAGGAGTCGGAGCTTCTAGCTGCAGATTAAGATCCTAAAGGTGAGCCTTAGTTATAGTTATTTAATGTTTCTATAATTAGTGTAATTATGCTTATGGTACTGTGATTTAGTAGCGTGCCCAGGATTGGGGCGTTACAGGAGGGAAGGTGGGGAAGAAAAGATGCACGCCCGAGGAGGAGGAGAAAAAGAAGTAGAAAGAAGGAGAAGACGGCGACGAGCGACGAAGGAGTGCGGTGCGAGCAGCCTATAAAGCTTGCGCACGCAGTAGCTGGGAGCGTGCTCACCTGCACGTCTTAGCCACCGGCCACTCCGCTGAACCATCAGTCACAACCAACGGCCCACGAACGCGGACCCCACACCTGGGCCCCACATGCACAGTGACACAATGCATAGTGCCAAACCATGCACCGGGACACGTAAATAGAAGCCGGCCCATGAGGCCGAAGCCCAAAAGCACAGAACCACACAACAGGCCTTGGAACAGTAACACCCGTCCAAGAAATAAATTCATAAAATGTAAATAATTACAAAATGAATTTTACGGGTGTTACATCCTAACCACCTTAAAAGAAGATTTTGCCCTTGAAATCACTAGGCGGAAAGATACGGGTACTGGTCTAGGATGGCTTCCTCAAGCTCCCACGTGGCCTCCTCGGCTCCATGATGCTACCATCGCACCAAGACTAGCGGAATCACCTTGTTCTGTAGCACCTACTCCTTACGGTCAACAATCTGGACGACATCCTCCACAACGGATAGTGTGACCATGCCGGTGGAACTCTGCACAGCTCTCCTAAGTGCGTGGAAGCACACGAGGAGTCCCAATAAGGTCACGACGAAGATGGTGAATCCGGAGATGAAGACTGGGCTCATAAACACCAAGGAAAGATAAGAAAAGAATAAGGAAAGGAGTCGCCACCTAGTCTTTTAATGGAAAGACGATGAAAACCAAACACAAAGGAAAAAAATCCAAAAGAACCCAAGGCGAAGAAAACATATGCATGCTCTGTGCCTAATGGATGAAACACTTGGCCACTGCTTGCCAGAGAAAGGGTAAGGATTCTTGTTAGGCATGGGGAAGGGGTTAGGCACCCCCATACACATGAAGAAATCAGTCTTTCTAGGTTTCGTGCTTGCTAATGGTCTATTGGGTGCATTCTTGTCTACTCTGAATGCACATGCTTAAGATGACCACGAAAACATGCCAAATTAAAGAGAAGAAATGAATAAAAGAAAAAAAATGATAATCCGAGAGACATTGTAGGCAATGCAAATGCCACTTTACTGTACGAACGTGGGTGATGAGGAAAATTGTGAAAATCAAGAATACTCGGAAAGCATCATGCAAATCAGCGGAAACTCAAAGAAATCCGAGAAAATCAAATTGGAGAAAATAATCCTCATTCGGGTCAATGTCGACATTGTCAAGCCTATTAATGTACGCCCTCGGGTGATGGAAAACCAAATCAAATCAAAATTGTGAAAGTCAGAAGAAATTTGGGAAACGATGGGAAAAATCAAGTTTGAAATGAGTTAGAAATGCATGCACGATGCAAGAAAGAAGACATGAGAAAATATGCATGAAAAGGGGGAACAAAATGTATAAAATGCATGTGTGAGTGAAATATGTAATTTCCAGGGGCTTTTGTGCAAAATTCACATGTTCTGAGTGAAAACTAAAATTCTAAGGCTAGATCATCAAAAATACATAGGAAAACACATTTTATGCAATTTTGAAGAAATTAGGGGTCAAATGTGCAAAACGATGCATTTTTGGTCAAATTCAAGATTCCTAGGGTTTTCAATATGCAATTTTGTCAGTAAAACATGTGTTTAAAATAATTCTGAAGTAACTTAGGGTTAAATGTGCAAGAAAAAGAATTCATGTCTGAAAATAGGAAGTTTCAGGGACTGACATGCAATTTCTCCCTAGAAAATATGATTCAGTGAGAAATCAGTGAAATTCAGGGTCTAAAATCCAATTTTGGACACAGTTGAGTAAATATTTGAATTCTCAGGGTTTAATTTGCAATTGTGCCAGAAAATAATGCGTTTAGAACAATTTTAACAAAGCTCAAGGTTTTTTATGCAAAATACTAGACTTAAAATGTATAAAAAGTAACTCTGAGGGTTTATATCAAATTTTTTAAGCTTGGAAAACATTAACACAGATTTATAGGGGCTCCTCTGCAATTTTTTAAAGCAAATCATTATTAAAATGTTTTAAAAAAATACTGCAGGGACCTAAAAGCAAAATAAAAGGACTTACCTGCAAGAAAAGAAAAGTGAAAGAAGTTTTTCTAAAAAAAGTTTAAAACTTACCCGACGGTCGCCAGTGACCAGATCTCATCGGCGACGGCGACTGGAGTGCGATCCTAGGCCCTCTCGAGGCCTAATCTAGCATCTAATCGACCAATGAGTAAGAGGAGAGGAAGGGAAGAGGATCGGATGATTTGGATGGAGCTCTAGACGACTAGAAACCTTCCCCCGTCTCCTTCACCGTAAACGCAGCTCCGGCGATGACGCTGTGGAAGAAGGGGACTCTAAAGGCGATGGATCAATAGCTCAGGGCTCCAGGAAGCATGGGAACATGGAGTGGAACGTTTTCTTCCCTCCAGAGGCAAGAATTGGGCCTTTCCTCTCAACCTCGGATCTTACTTGCACTACTAGAAAAACTGGAAAATGTCCTCGCAGTTTCCTCACTAATGACCTTTGCGAGGACATTGCGAGGACAATAAGTCCTCACAAAATACATCATCATTAAATTTCAATTGCGAGTAAATTTCCTCGTTGTTAGTCGCAATTTCCTCACAATGTCCACGCCATGTTCTCACAAAATTTTAAAAAAAAATTTAAAAAATTAATAATTGCGAGGACTTAACGAGGAAAATGTCCTTGCTAAGTCCTCGCAAGTTATAAAAAAAATTTAAAAAAAATAAAAATTTCTGTTAGACACATATTTCATACTAGTGCCTGTCATTAAGAACTGTGTTCAAGAATTCCTAGGTCACCTGACTTGGTATCCGCCCACCAGATGAACAACAACACATGCATTTGCAAAATTAATTAGCTAGTAAGGTTCATAGAATCCAAACCCAGTCAAGAGGTTTCCAGGCATGTCATCTCCAAAAGCTGCATATCCGAAGCAGCTGCAACAGAGGTAGAAGAATGTAGTGACGAAAATGGACATTCTCTGATTATGAAAATTTTCAAAATGAAGATCTGCATGGGTAAAGCAATTATCTGATAAAAAAAAAAGCTTTAAAACATCATTCTACTCCATGTATGCACCAATGAAATATAATTAAGTATATAATGTTACATATCATTCAGAAGTTGCAATATGATCTACAAATACACTGACCTCGCCAAATCCCATGGGAGGTCACTAGGCAGAAATTTAAAAGCCTCCCTGGTAAACTCGTGTAATTGTGTAAGTAAAAATGTTATTAACCATGTTGGCACAAAAGTGACAAATTCTTGTTGTTGCTGACAAGAAGAGCCATAACAAGATGGAACAGAAGGAAATAGATCAAGGACTATAAATTACCTGTAATCTTTGCATCACAAAATTGGAAGATGTTAACTATCTGATTTGGATTTGTAGCACATTCAACAGATGCATAGAGTGTTTTTAAGAACGACTGTTGTACTACTCGTGAATCGACCTTTGGGGATTCACACTAGTATCAACGTTGAATAGAAATGTTTCTCTTGCAGAACAATGGCAGATGGCATTTCAATGGTAATGTTGATGCAAAACAGCAAAAGCATGACACATTGCTCAAAAGGAAGGCTGTCTACCAGTGGGAATTGCCTCTTGGATTATGTGATTAGATATGATTTTGTGTTGTTTGTGCTTCTGCTAATTGTATGTTACTTTCTTTGTTTTTATTTCTATTCCCCTTTAGCTATTTTGCTACAACATTATTGGTCTATATGTCAGCTTGCCTGTAAAGTCCATATAGCCTCTTCTCTCCTTGCTTGGTCATCAGTACAAGTGGTCATCCTGCCTTTATACTTAAAAAAACAGAGAACTAAAGATAATATAAGGCATAGTACTACAAATAAATCCAGATCATGATAATAGACTTGAATGGCATCAGTTGCAATGTAAAAGGCCGTAGGTATAGGCCAAAGATAAAAGACGATCGGAAGAGCTTTAAACCCTAGAGTTCAATGATAGAAAGAAGGTATAAAATGCCAAAGATTAAAATAAGCAGATGTACCTATTCATTTAATGTCTACAAAAACTTATGAGATAGATATGCCATCTTAAAACAATATGTAACAACTATTTAGACGCACAAATGGATCTATATCTGTCAACACAAATTGGAAGAAGACGAGAAAAAGGAAAAGATACAAAATCACAATTTCTTACCTCATGTTCCTTCAACTTCTTGTCTAGCTTAGAAAAATTCTCCTCAGAACCATACTGACCTGAGTGATAGAAGCATCTACGGGCATAGATCATAATGCAGATTGTTAATGTCCACCTACACAAATATACAGCCTCACACATAACAAGACGAGGAACCCTAACTTTAAAACAAGCTCATGACAAAACAAGTTTTTCATATATAATTTTAGGATAAAACTTGTAATATATACTAATGAAAACTCTATGAGTTTATCTTTCCAAAATTTATTGATCTCAAAGATGCTGCTATATATACATGTAAAATTGGACACGAAAATTTCAAAATTTAATGATCTATAGTGGTAAAAAACAACTTGAAAATTTCCTCCCATACTCCATCATTGTTGAGATTCTAACTGAAACAACTAGGTAATCAACTAAACTACATGCTCATGTATAAAATCAGCAGTAGTTGACTAGAAACAGGTGGTAGGAGGAGGAAGTGAAGAGGCCAGAGGAGGTAGACAGCGACTAAAGGAGGAGGAGGCGGACCACGTACGGTTGGTGGAGTCGATGGAGGGCACAGGAGGCACACAGGGCATAGAGGAGGAGGCGAGGGCTGTAGCAAGAGGCAAAGGCAGGAGGAGGAAGTGAAGAGGCTAGAGGAGTAGGCAGAGACAAAAGGAGGATCTACGGGCGGAAGAAGAGTTGTAAGCCGAAGGAGGGAGAAATATGGGAGGAAGAGGCGTAAGGAAGGTGTATCGAGGGATAAGGGAAGAAGAGGGAGAAAAGGGGACGGATGAAATTTTAGGGCACTATTACGAGGACATATAGTGAGGACATGTCCTCGCTAAGTCCTCGTTAAATAAGGTTCCTCGCTTTGTCCTCGTTATTTTTCCTCGCTAATATATTGCGAGGACATGTCCTCGCAATGTGCTTGCTGTAAGTCTTCGCAAAATCTGATTTTTCTAGTGGTGTTGCCATTGACGTTGTCTTCCCCGATGAGCTTGACTGCAGGGGCCATCCAGAGCTCGAAATGGGGTCTTGGCTGCTCCGTAGTGCTGAGGTGTGTCGTGGAAGGTTCCTAGATGCTTGGAGAGATGTGGTGGGGCTGGAGTTGACGGTTCAAGATCCACTACCAGTCGTCTTTCCTGGAGACAACAACGGAGCCCGATCTGGCGAGTGGCTCTTGGAAGCTTGTTGGGGGCTTGAAACAGCATCCAGAGGATTAGAGAAGTAGGAGGAGGATCGACTCGAGAAGATTGAGCACATTGGGGCACGAATCGATCATTGGATTCGTGCCCCCGTCTACGTTGCTGGAAAACGCATCCAGCAACCTCTGAAACCCTGATTCCGGCCAAGGAAACCCTCTAGCACTACTGGAATCGGTTGGGGAAGGAAGAGGAAGACCTAGGGGACCATTTTTGAAGAAAATTGAGGTCAGTGGAGGGTGTACTTGAGTGGACAGTGGAGATGGTCGCCGGAGGTCATTGAAGGTGGCCTATAGCTGGAATTCTTCCCTTCCTCGAGCTTCGTCTCTGATCCTAGACCTCTCTGGTTGCTTTGGTTGAGAGAAAATACCTTGGTGGCTCTCCTTTTGATTTTTCCAAGTTTTTTCTCTCCTATTTTCCCCCCTCTTTTTTCCTTGCAAAGGGGGGGGGGGGGGGGGGGGGGGGTTTT
>JAMKQA010006231.1:0-11902 GCA_024699735.1 Posidonia australis | reverse complement strand
TATTTGGATTTTTAAGTGATTTAATTTGAATTAAGCTTAAATTAGGGTTTTTGTCTTATTTAATGGATTTTAATTTCTTTTCACTTGATTAGGGTTTAAAAATTTGATTAAGTAGGGTTTTATTGAATTTTAAGTTGATTTGAGTGGATTTTAGCTGGATTAAGTGGATTAGGATTTATGGTTGGATTTTTAAGTGGATTTAATTGGATTTTGTTTGTTAGGGTTCATGTTAGGGTTTTGTTGGATTTTAGGTGGATTTTAGCTGAATTAAGTGTTTTATTTGCTTTTCAGTGAATTTAATGGGTTTTAGTGTTTTATTTGGTCATGTGGGCTAGTGTGGGTCTGATTGGGACCTACGTGGACTAGGGTTTTGGTGGTCGCGACCAGAGCATCAATCGAAGGAGTCTGCTGCCAAATGAGCTCAAAATTGGGGTGTCTACAGCAAGCCTATATTTATGATTTGGTTTTTAGCCCATGAGGCATTATGTTTTGGGCTAGATCTGGTCAAAAATGTGAATTTGAAAAATGTGATTTTGGGAAGAAATCCCAAGTATTGAAAGGGATATGTTTTGGAATATGAATTCCAAAGGTTTTCAAAGAAATTGTAAAGGTGTGTTTTTGAAACAAAATGTGGTTTTGGAATGAGTTCCCAAAGGTTTTGAGAAAAGAAAAGAAACATGGCTTTTGAAAAGAGCATGGATTTGGGATTGAATTCCCAAATGATTTCCAATAAAAGAAAAGAGGATTTTCAAAAAGAAAACCAAGTTTGGAGAAATAAAAGTAAAGAGTTTTTATGGTTTTGCCGAGATTTTGTGGTTTGAATGTTTGGGGCGCGTACTGGGTGACTTAGATTTCACTCACGCGTGCTTATTTGGTTTTCAGGTGCAGACTGTGTGCAGCCGAGTTCCGGTGCAGGAGTTGGAGCTTCTAGCCGCACATAGTGACCCTGAAGGTGAGCCTTAGTTACAGTTATTTAAGATTCTGTAATTAGTGTAATTATGCTTGATACTGTGATTTAGTAGCATCCCGGGATCGGGGCGTTACAAATGGATTTCAATGCAGATGTCTATGGGAGCATTTAGTTATCATGTCTGTTGTTTGTGGGGAAAGGCCATGGTATGTGGTGGGTAACTTTAACGTTGTTCTTTCTTCGTCTAAGAAATCAGGTGGTCGTCAGCCAAGGCAAGGTTTCACATGGTGTAATAATCAGATGGGAAATGATAGAATAATGGCTATTCATGTAGAGACTTCATCATTAGAGTGGATCATCTTCCTAGGATCCATTCGAATCATGCTCCTTTGGTGGTTGGCTTCTCGAAGAGCTAGGATGGAAGTCTCAAGTCTTTCAAATTTCTTGATGTCTGGTTGGAAGATGAGGGGTGTCTCTAGGTTATAAGGGATTCCTGGGATTTACCTGTGGAAGATCATGGTAATAAATAGTTCAGATGGTTTCTTAAGTTATCTAGGTTGAAGGGATGCCTACGGAAGTGGAATAAAGAATGCTTTTGGGATATTTTTGCAAATGTAAAAAGGGCAGTGGATGAAGTGGCTCGTATTTAGCAATTGCAGGATGCTCATTTCAAGGTGGAAATGTTAGGGGAGTTGAGTCATGCCCAGCAACAATTGGAGGAGGTGCTTAGGTGTGAGGAGAAATATTGGTTTTAGAAGGTTCACTGCAAGTGGTTAACGGTGGATGACAAAAATGCATCCTTTTTTCATAATGGGGTTAAGCAGCGTTGTCATAAGAATTTCATCCATGCTATCAGGGATGAGAAGGGTAGGTGGCTTCATGATGAGGGACGCATCAAGGAAGTTGGCAGCTTGTTCTTCAATCATCTTTTCACCTCTGAAGGAGGGGAGGTAGATGAGTCCCTTTTAGATCTCATTCCTACCATGGTGTTAGAGATTGATTGTATTAGCCTGACTTGACTTCCTAGTATGGAGGAGCTTCATGCGACTATTCAATCTATGTCTGTGGATGTAGCTGCAAGTCCAAATGGTTTTCCTATTTCTTTCTATGTGGTTGTGTGGGATATCATTAAAGAGGACATTTTTGAACTGGTTACGTATTTCTTTGTGGGAGGTATGATGCATAGGAGTTTCTCTACCTCCTTGATTTCCTCGATTCCAAAGGTGGAACATCCTATATGTTTTGCCCAATTCAAGCCTATATGTGTTGGGAATGTTGCTTCTGTGGTATGCTTTAAAATTCTCAACAACAGGTTGATGGATTGGCTTCCTAGACTTATTAGTGTGGAACAGGCTGGTTTTGTCAAAGGCAAGGACATTTTTGATCACATCCAACTAGCTCAAGAAATGATTATTGATATCGATAAGAAATGTCGAGGAGGGAATGTGGTTTTCAAATTGGACATGCTCAAAGCATATGATCATATGAAGTGGCCTTTCTTGTTGAAGGTTATAAATAAATTCAAGTTCTCTACGAGGCTTGTTAACTTGATTAGTAGGACCTTAACCAACAATTGGTTTTCTATTCTTATCAATGGATCTTAAACGGGCTTTTTGAAGTCTTCTAAGGGTCTAAAGCAAGGTGACCCTTTATCCCCTACTTTATTTATTCTTGCTTAGGAGGTTCTTAGCAAAGGGATTTCATCTTTGTTCAGTTCTAGTAAATGCAGCAGATATGCAACATTTGGTAAAGGGTTGGGGCCTTTTCATCTTCTGTTTACTAATGATGCTCTTTTGTTTAGTAGAGGGGATTACCTTTCTATTGGTAGACTAATGGATTTTCTTGCTTTGTATGAGACTTCTTCGGGTTAGCACATGGGAAGAAATAAATGTCTATATTTTTACAAGAGTTTTACTAATAAAGATGACACTATTGAGTTTAGCACTGGCTTTTCTAAGGAGAATTGGCCCTTAATGTATTTGGGTGCCCCTATTGCAGTTGGGAGGTTGAAAAGCTATTACGTCCGTCCTTTAGTGGTGTTGATTAGACTCCGTATTGATGGATGGACTGGAAGATTTCTCAACATGGCTGGGAGATTGATATTAGTGAAGAATGTTTTGTCTTCCATTCCTGTACATATTTTGTCGATGTTGAGAATCCCGAGTTGCATTCTAGTAGAGATTGATAGGTTGCTTAGGAATTTTCTCTAGGGTGTCAAAGAGGGCAAGAGGCTTTATCACTAGGTTAATTGGGATAGCTGCACTAAAGCCAAGGAGGAAATGGGTTTAGGGATTCGAAAGTTGTTAGTGGTTCATCTCTTGTTTAAAATCAAAAATTGCTAGAAATTGTTGCTGAAGGAAAGTCTTTGGAGTATTTTTTGTTCTACAAAATATAAGATTGACAAGCATGGCAGGATGGCTCCCTTGGCTTCATATGCGTCGGTGAGGTGGAAATCTCTTATGGCTGTTATGCCTTGGGGGCTGAAAAACTCTTGTAGGCTGATTGATAAAGGAAATATTTCCTTTTGGAGGGATAAATGGTATGATAAAGGTATTTTGCTAAACTTGTTTAATGCTTCTCCTTCAGCTGTTGTTGATGTCAAGGTGGTGGATGTTTTCTTCCATTTTGATTTATTTCAAGAACATGTGGTTGGTGACGTAGAGGAGGTCAAGGCTATGTGGAATGCATTTAAAATATTGCAAGTGGATGGGAATGGTGGAGAAGATCGGCTGGCCTGGTTGCCTTCTACAGATGGAGCATTTTCTATTAAAAGTACTTCCCTCCTTATCGATAAGACGTCCTATTCTCTTATATGTCCTCTTAGGTGGATTTGGTCTTCTTTGCCTCCTGCGAAGATGGCTGTCTTCATGTGGCGTATTGGGTGGAATGCAATTATCGTTAGTTGTAATTGCCAGTCAAAGGCGGTACATTTGGCTTTTAGATTTAATTATTGTCACCTACCTCAAGTTGAGTCATTAGTACATTTGGCTTTTTCAAGGTGAGTTGGGTGGTAAGGTGTGGTCTTACTTTGCTAAAATTCTTGTGGTGGAGACGGCAGGTGACCTTGTTTCCTCTATTCTACAGTGGCATGCAAAATCCAAACCGTCTTTTTATAGACATACTCTTATGGGGATACTGGCAGGTATGATTTGTTGGCATGTGTGGAGTGAAAGATGCAAAACAAGATTCTCTGGTTTTTGTCACAGTTGGTGGAAGTTGTTTTTTTAATATCGGTATATATATATTTTCTTCTTGTAGTTCGTGAGATTCGAATCTAAGAGGAAAGTATAAGTTCCACTCCTGATCAACTGCATCATGATAGTTGATTAAGGTTGGTGGAAGTTATTTATATATATTGTGGCTGAGTGCAACATATTATTGCATAACTCCCACTTCTCTTGCTTGGGGGGAAGGACAGAAGATCTCAAGAAGGTTGGTTTTGAAGTGCTTGCTATCTCTTCGATGGAATATATGGTCATTTAGTGGATTCCTCCTTAACGCGGATTCAAAGCCAATGTGGATGGATCCTCTTCTAGGATGGTAGTAGTGGTGTAGTCAGAGATGCATTTGGCAGGGTGTGCTTAGCTTTCTCCTACTACTACGAAGAAGCCACAAACAACGTGGCGGAAATGAGGGTTGTTTGGGACATGCTTTCTGTATGTGATCATTACAACATCCCAATTAATAAAGATGAATTGGATTCTTTACAGGTGGTTAACATGCTCCATTGTAAAGCTATTGTTGTGTGGAAACGTTATCCTTGGTGGAGGCGCATTCTCAAGAACTTCGACATTAGGATTTCTCATTGTTACTCTGAAGCCGATGGTGCTGTAGATTATTTAGCTAAAAAGTGAGGTCGTAGTCATTGTAATACATTTTATCATCATTTTGATGACCTTCCTAGGGACTTAAAAGGTATATGTAATCTTGATAAGTGGGGTTGTCCTAGTTTACGAACTAGAAAGAGTACAGGTTAGTTTTTTTCTCCTCTTAGTTTTCCCAACGACATGGGTTTTGGAGAGGAGTTTTTTCTGATCAACCTAGGCTAGTGATTGATGGGCCTTTTATGTCTCACTTGGTGACACATCATCTTTTCTGTAATCTTTCCTTTTATAAATAAACATTTTTTTTTGCCCTAAAAAAAGAATTATTTATAATTTAAAAAGATAATTTCAACATGTGTTTAATTTCCAAATATTTATTTAGTTACGAGATTGGAATTGTTATAGATTTATTTAACATAATTCTCGTAATTATTGGGAATTTTATCTTTCAAATTTGAATTTGATTTTGAATTCTAATATTTTTTAGAATATTCTAATGATTTCGAGAGGATTTGAAAATTATGAAACAAGTCGCATTTTGTTACTAGATATTTGCTTTATCAGTTTTGTATTTTATTTTCATACATGGAGATATTTAGAGCTCGACACCACTACAAGCGGTAACTAGCCCCCAAGTGTCATTCTTGTCTATTTTTCCACATTGGAAAATAGAACTATCTAAGCTGTCGCCTACCCTTGTTGCGACATATCTAGATATGTCGCTAGTTCCATAGGCAACGAGTATAAAATATTTATTTTTTTGAATTTTCAAATCTAATTTAATATCTAGATATTTCCTTGACTCATTTTTGACGAGATCTGATGTCTCAACCTCTAAAAATACCCCTTAGGTCTAAGCTTTAGGAGAGGCTTTCCAAATTTAGAGAGAAATTGCCTAGAGAGATCAATTCTTAGCAAAGCCCTACCAAAATCATGTCAGAATCCAAGATCTATAGAGATATGTAGGCAGTCATATAGGCGACGAGCATAAAATATCCATTTTTTTGAATTTTCAAATTTGATTTAATATCTATATATTTCCTTGACTCATTTTCTACGGGATTTGACATCCCAACCTCTATAAATACCCCCTAGGTCTAAGCTTTAGGGGAGGCTTTCCAAATTTAGAGAGAGGTCGCTTAGAGAGATCAATTCTTTATGAAGCCCTGCCAAAATCATTTCAGAATCCTAAAACCATAGAGATCCTTTCAATCAAAGCCTCCACTTCCTTCATCCACTCCATAGCTTACGAGGGTGAAGGGAGTATTGTTTTCCAATTATTTCATTTTTTATTGTATATAATCCATTGCATGACATAATATAGCCCATGGCATATGCATGCAGGGAACCACCCCCTAGTTAGTGTTAGATTCATTTATTCATGATGTTTATTTTCTATTCCTTATTCTATTTACTACACCGAGTCTAATCCATACTTTATTTTTCTTGTTTGTTTTTAAGGGAAGCATACTATATAGCACGAGGGTGCCACTAGACGACATCCTGTCGACGATCCAGTGAACTGGGAACCCACATCCATCACATCCACCACAATAACACTTGCAAGGTGTCTTATCAATCGGCGAAAGCAAAGGATAAGTAGTGATCACAACAAAAGGTGTTGACGTGAGTGGACACAACATCACTTACACCTACATCAACGACCCACAAATCCGCATCCACAGTGGCAACAAAGAAATATTGTAGATTACACTTTCTTTTGGCACAAGATCTCTCCCTCAAGACTCTTTCTAATTTCCTCCTTAAAAATCCTTCTTCATTTCCATCTAATGTTTTTCTCCAAATCTCGTCCCCTATCAAGGTTGCGGTACTGTAATGCCCCACTGCATCACATACTATTACCAGTACTACCTAAACTATTTATTCAATAATTAATTATAAAAGAAACTATGATTATTAAATAAAATAAAGTCTATTACGACCTAGAACTGTAGAGTGTGGCTACATGGCTCTTTATATGTGCACTAGAACTGGACTGCACCTATACTTTGCACCTGAAAACAAAATCACAAAATAAGACGTGTGACTGACCACAAGTCACCTAGTACGTGTCTACCAAAAACCTTAACAAAACCTAAGAGAAAAACCCACAAATCACGTTTATCAACCAAGTTAGAAGGTATTTCAAATCTGTGAAACCTCTTTACTCTTTTCTTGAAAATCTTCTTTGCAAAACATGCCTTTTATCAAATCTTCGTTCATTTTCTTTTGAAATTACATGCACTTGTTTAAATCATTTTGTGCATCCAAATCCTCATCTGAAACTGTCTCAGAAAACCACACACAGTACAAGCAAAACCTGTCATATCACCTTGGCCACAGGTGACCAATCAACCACATGTAGTTACTGAAGACTCCTACTTCTCTCAACTACATTGTTGCGGTGAACCACCTCATGTAGGGGTCCAATAGCCCTAGTTGTAGGCTCACTATATTTCATTTATCTCACATGCACAGGGTGTGTCCTTTGACACCCCTTGCTGCCTGAGAAACTAGGGACTCCAACCCTAGACCCATCCAGCATCGACATAGAGGGTAATCCAGTCTCATTCACCTAGGCCCTACAGTACCACAACCAGGGTAATCTGGTCTCTTTCACCCAGACCCTACAATACCACAACTAAAGTCACGGTCTCTTTCACCCGGACCCATCATCAACAACCACGCCCTAGGACTCATAAACAACTTTGTTGGGGTCTTATATCCCTATCAACTACTGCCCTACTGCTACGTGGATATGATCAAAAATCATGGAAAACCTTTCAAAACATGCATTTCCTTTTTAAAATCATTTTCAAAACATTTTTCATCATAGGAACCATTATCAGAAATAAAAACCACCATTAAACACAATCATTTTCATATTGAAATCAGTCTATCAAAACTGCAATACTGATCCATGACACCTTTCCATGAGATCGGTATGTGGGCCAAAGCCACAACTTGGGTTTATACTATTAGACGAGAAACTAGAGAAGTTGATGTTGGAAATCACCTAAAATGGGAACCATCAGTAGAACCATTTCCGACACTCTAAAAACTTCACAAATTACATAAACGCGAAGGGCTCTAAATCTTATATTATTTGGGACAAAAATCACTGAAAACAACTGAGTATAACTCAAGATATAAAATCATAAAGCTCAATAGGTTACTATGTTGTTACTACGTCTAAACCACTCGAAATTCATCAAAAATCACTGGAAATTTATTGAAAAATTAAGAAGCTACTTTCATTCATCAAGAAATCAACCTAAATGAGTAATCATTCATGAATTTAACCAAATTGAAGAACAAAAATGGGGCAGAATGTGTACCCCTTGCGTTTCTAGCGACCTCTTCCTTCTCCAAAAAGCTTTGAGCTTTCTGTCGATCCCCAACTCTCTTCCCCTCTCTCTAGATTCACTTCCTCTTCCTCTCTCTTTCTTTGGTTTCCGTTCTTCCTCTATTTCCTCTCTGCTGATGCTAAACCCTCCTCCTTTTATTTCTTCTTGAGTTTTGTCATCATTCGCTGCCATGGCCGTCATTAGCCGCCTGGAGACGTAGTTGCAGGGCATGGCAGAAGTCGTCGTGGGTAGGGTAAGGGGCAGTATGGTGCCATTGATTGGGCATGGGGAGCATAGTGAAAAGCGTCAACTCATTGTGCATCCCTATGCTTGTTTGGCATTTTTTCCTCATCTTTGTCCCACACACACATGACATTACACAATGCCAAAACACCACACAGTAGGGGGAACCAGAGAAAGATACAAACACATTAGAGAAAATTGAACACAATTCACCTTTAATTGCATCATCATAAAACAAGATTATCAAAATTACAAATACATGGTTTACATCAATTTTGGATAACTGGTTTGACAAAAACGTGATACTAGACAATGAGCCTAATCTACGGTATTGGTCCGCGTGGCATATCTATGGTACAAGTATGTGGGGCTCCTATGCAAATGCAAAAGTTACATCCTACCCCCCTTACAAGGAATTTGTCTCCAAAATTTCCCTCTAGTAGAGCAAGTGGGGGTACCACGACCAGATATCTGCCTCATGCTCTCTAGTGGCTGCTTTCGTGCCATGGTGCTGCCACTGAACTAATACCAGGGGAATCACTGTGTTTATGAGGACTTTCTCCTTTCTATCCAGTATCTGAACGACGTCCTCTACCATGGACAAGTTCTCTTGTAGCTCCTCAGCCTGCACTAGTATCACCTAAGATGCATCTATTAAGCACTACCTCAGCATAGATACATGGAAGACACTATGCACACTTGAAAGTTTTAAAGGCAACTTCAACTTGTACGCTACTTTACCAATCCTTTTCGAGATCTAGTAGGGTCCAATGTAATGAGGACTCAGCTTCCCTCATTTTCCAAATCTCGCCACTCCTTTGGTTGATGATACCTTCAAGAAAACGAAGTCTCCTACTTCGAATTTCAAAGGTTGCCGCCTCTTGTCTATATAGCTCTTTTGTCAACTTTGTGTAGCTATGAACCTTTTCTAGATTAGGTCTACTTTGTCTTCATATTGTTGCACAATCTCTGGGCCCATAAGTTGATGTTTTCCTACTTCGCTCCAACAAGTGGATGTTTTTCATGGTCTACCATATAGTGCTTTGTATGGAATCATCCCAATGTTGGAGTGATAGCTATTGTTGTAGGCAAACTCAGTCAAAGATAGATGCTCCTCCCAACTTCCTCCAAAGTCTAGGGCACAGACTCTTAGTATATCCTCCAATGTCTAAATAGTCCTTTTAGTTTGATCATCTGTCTGAGGGTAGAAAGCGATACTAAAATTCAACATAGTGCCAAAAGCTTCCTGCAATGCTCCCCAAAACCTTGATGTAAACTGAGTGTCTCTATCAGACATGATCAATATTAGAACTCCATGCAATTGAACTATCTCAAACACGTATAACTCTGTCAGCTATGACAATGGAAGATTCACCCTAATGGGTAAGAAATGTCTTGACTTTGTGAGCCGATCCACAATTACTCAAACAGCATCGTTCTTTCTCCTAGTCTTGGGTAATCCTATCACAAAGTCTATGGACATGTGCTCCCACTTCCACACTAGAATATCCAGAGGTTGTAGAGTTCCTTTGGACTTTTGGTCTCAATCTTCACCATCTAGTAGGTCGCACACTTTGCCATGTACTCAACAATTTCTCTTTTCATCCTAGACCATCAAAAATTTCTTTGCAAATCCTTATATATCTTGGTGCTTCCTGGATGAATCGTATATCTAGACCGATGGGCTTCATCAAGCAATCTATGTTTCACCTCCTCCACTTGAGGCATGTTTAGACATAGATCATATTTGAGCCCTCCATCTACGCCAATAGAGAAATGAGACACCTCTCCTACCTCCAGCTTCTACTAGATGTCTTGCATGAATGGGTCCAACTGCTGAGCTACCACAATTGCTTTCAACAATCTTGCGCAAACAAACAAATTTGCCATCCATGCCCTAACAGGTCCTTGAGACTACTTTTGTGGTCTGCACTCAACCAACCCTTCCAGTAGATGTCATTTCTTGATCATTAGGCTGGACATAACATCAGTGCATCTACTCAAAGCATCTACGACCACATTAGCCTTTCCTGGTGGTAAGATAGACTGAAGTCATAATCCTTGAGGTACTCCACCCTTCTCCTCTATCTCAGGTTTACATCCTTCTGTGTGAAGATGTACTTTAAGCTCTGATGATCTATGCATACCTTAGACTGTTCGCCATACAAATAGTTCCTCCAAATCTTCAAGGCAAATACCACTGCAGCCATCTCCAAGTTATGGATAGGGTAATTCTCCTCATGGTCCTTTAGCTGGCAGGAAGCATATGCCACTACCTTCCCATGTTACATTAGGACTCATTCCAATATAGTTCCATAGGCATCTATGTATACTATGAAACCACAATAGAAGGCAGAGTCAAAACTAGAGATGTGACCAAACAGGTCTTCAACTCATTGAAGCTTTCCTTGCACTAGCAATCCCCTCTAATTGGGAACCCCTTCTGAGTCAGTCTGGCCAAAGGTTCTTTGATCTTAGAGAAATCCTAAATGAATCTGCAGTAGTGTCCTACCAAACCCAAGCCGCTTCTAATTTCTAACACATTCTTAGGTCTGACCCAACTCTTCACTGCTTCTACTTTGATTGGATCTACTTTAATACCTTCCACTAAGATGATACGACCAAGAAAGGTAACCTCTTCCAGCCAAAACTCACATTTGGAGAACATTGTGTAGATTTGATGCTGTCTCAACGTCTCCACCACAATCGTTAGATGCATTTGGTGGGTCTCTACATTAAGAGAATATACCAACACATCATCCACAAATACTACTACAAACTTGTCGAGGTAGGGCATGAATACTCTATTCATCAAGTTTATAAAGGCAACTGGTGCATTCATCAATCCAAATGGCAGACCAAGAACTCACAATGGCCATACCGAGTCTGAAAGGCTGTCTTATGCACGTTTGACTTCCGAATTTGGAGCTGGTGATACCCTAATCTCAAGTCTATCTTTGAGAATATTGATGCTCCTTGCAACTGGTCAAATAGGTCATTTATCTTGAGTAATGGGTATTTATTCTTCACAGTGATCTAGTTCAACATCCAATAGTTGATGCATAGTCGGAGTGAACCATCCTTCTTCTTGATAAACAACACTGGTGCTCCCTAGGGTGATATACTTGGTGTAGACACCCTAATTTTCCAATTTTGCAAGATGAGGATCTGGTGGCTGAGCTTGAACCTTGTTTGAGCCCATGGGGGCCCACAAGGCCCACACAAGCCCACTTAGGCCCACATAGGCCCATTAAGCCTTATTTGAGCCCATTTGGGTCCACAAGCCCATTCTAGGCCCATTTGACTCTCATTCAACTTGATTGGGCCCATTTGGTCCATTTGGACCCACCTAAACCCATTTGGGCCCATGGGGGCCCACAAGCTCACTTAGGCCCATGAAGCCTGTTTAGGCCCACTGAGCCCGACTGAGTCTGCTTGGGACCCTAGACTCAAAATTGCTCAACCTGCATTCCCTAAATCAAGCCCATTCACCCTATTTCATCAAATTCAAGCAATATCACATTTTTTCACTATTGATCAAAGTTCATACCAAATTATTTAAATGTTTTCAACCATTT
>JAMKQA010006230.1:0-11467 GCA_024699735.1 Posidonia australis | reverse complement strand
ATTTATAGCCGTCGGAGCGCCTCGTTCTGTGTCTAACGACTAGAAAACGGTCGTAAACAGCTAGTTGAACGGTATACCGTTTTGACCACGGTATGCCGGAAAAGCTCTTTATTTTTCTCTTCACGAGCAAAACGGTATGCCGCAACTTCAACGGTATGCCGTTTTCTCCTGAATCGGTATACCATTTTTGGGACGGTATGTCGTTCACTTGCCTTCATTTCTTTTTCTCTCTTCTGTTTCGGAGTGCCGCTGCTTCTTCCGATTTTTCCTGGAACGGTATGCCGTTCTATCCACGGTATGCCGTTTTTAGTTCAACTCAGATTTTTACGGAGTTCCAAGATATATTCTGATTTGAGCTGGACTGGTTTGTCACTCTTGATGTTGGTATGTCTTTTGGATTTCAAGATAAGGCACTTTATATCTTTTTCAAGTTATAATATTTATGAAAAATAAGCACAATTAAATAATCATCAAAATTCAAGTAATATTTCTAACAAAGGAGACCTGCTTGTTGAAACAGGTTCGGGCTGGCTGAACGAGCTCAAGGATTGGAGTGAGCTTAGAGGCTAAATTCGTGGGAGGTTGGTAAAGAAAAGGATGAGTTCAGTGAGGACTTGTGATTTTTGGTAAAAAAAAAGGCAAATGATTTATGCATATGGAGAAGGAGAAATAAAATATGGATTGGAAGAAAAGAAATGGGTTAAATTGTTCATGGTGGGCCTTCATGGGCTTTTGGGTTCAATTTGTGCTTCATGGGCCTCCATGGGCCTTGTGGGCCCCCATGGGCCCAAGTGGGCTTCAATGGGCCCAAATGTATTAAATGGGCCTAAATAGGTTAAATGGACCTAAATAAGTCTTGTGTGCCCAAGTGGGCTCAAATAGGGCTTAATGGGCCTAAGTGGGTCCAATTGGGTTTCCATGAATTAAAAGGGCCTTGATAGGGTTAGAGCTCAGCCACCACATCCTTATCCTGCAAAATTGGAATTTTGGGGTGTCTACAATATACAAATGGGGTCCACGGGTCTGGGTATTTTTAGACTTACATTTTACCCAGTAAATGAGTGGATCTAGCGGGTCAAAGTCCACGGATCCATGGGTCTCATTTTCAAAACCCAAACTAATACTTTACGAATCTAGATCCACAAGTCTTGGTCCATATCCAACCCAATTCTACGTCATAAATATTTTGTGATTCTAATGTATGCATCTTAATCCACTCCTTTGCAACAAGAGAATGAAATAATCATCATTATATGTTTAAAATTAACATTTTGATCTTTTTTAATTATAAAAATAAAATGGAATATTATTATAAAAATCTTTGCATGGCAATAACACTAGTAAATCTATATTGCAAAACAGAACGACATCCATTATAGGAGAGCTTTAGGTAGTATTTGGTACATTAGAATGAAAATAGGTAGGAATGGAATTAGTAATGGAATTTAGAATGAAATAAGATTATTTCATTCCAGTATTTGATATGGAATGGAATAGAATGAAACAAAATGTTCCACCTCCGTTCTCTCCTCCTCCTCCCCCACCCATTCTCCCCAACCCATTTCACCACCTACTCCCCATTCCCACCACCAACTCGGAGCGAAGTACCACATTCTCTGCCTCAAATCTCTGTAAACGACACTGAGCAAGTGGAGGTACTCCAATGCCACCAAGACCTCAGCCAAGTAGAATCTTACCATAGAGATGGACAATGATAGACAAAAAGGAAAACAAGATTCGACACCATTCTTACTATCACATTCCTCATTGGCAGGAACGGGAACCACCAATAGACTCCTCTGAGTCCTAGAAAATAGATCCAACCCCTCGTCTCCCCCATCCCTCCCTACTGCAGCCCTCACCTACCGCTACTATAGTAGTAACGATGTAAATCCAACCACCCTGCTCCTCCCTCCCACCACCGAGTCGTGCGAGAACTGGTTCATCTCCTCCACCCCCAATGGATTGGGGGACTGATGTTTCTAGATTTGAGATTATAGGATGGGTTTGAGGTGGGGCTCTAGAGAGAGAGAGAGAGAGGGAGGGGGAGTGTAGAGTGAGAAAGAGTAGGAAGGAAGAGAAGTGAAGGAGAGAGAGTTACAAGTTAAGTTCGTCTCGGTTGTGTTTACATTTGAGAAATGAGAATTTGAGGGGGAAGAAAGAAGAAAGAACTAAGTTGATGTTCCCCTATCAATGCAACGGAATGCTTATTACAATGGATGAAGACAAGGTCGTTGGGGCGTGGAAGCCACGAGGTGTCTACAGCTTTGACGGACGGCAAAGAAAGGAAGGCAGAGGAGGGAGGAGAAAGGAGAAAGAGAGGCAGAGAAGGAAGGAGTCGTTTAATACAATCTTTTTTTCTAATTTCAATGAACTTAAAAATCAAATTCTTTATTTCTAAGGAAGAAATGAATTTTTCATATTCAATAAAAATTTAACTCCCAAAGAAATTTTATTTCACATTTATTCTAAAGATTTTTTATATATTAAATATCAAAATAAAATTCTTTCATTTCATTCCAACTTCCATTATAACGTACAAACGATACATTAAGGACCAAACTACCGAGAGACATGAGACAAAATGAGCGTGGAACGATCTTTTGCATATATTTCCTCAGAAACCTTCCAATTACATAAGCCCCCTGTACTGCATTTATATTGCTCCCTGTCGGTGCTGGAAAAACTTGAAAATCCCGTCACTCTGATCTCCCGGTCGCACCTCCCACAGCCAGCGAGAAACCCTAGTCCTCCTCCATCCGGCGCCCTTTCCTCTCCTCCGGGACAGTGCACCTCCTGCCGGCGCCCTTTCCTCTCCTCCGGGACAGTGCACCTCCTGCCGGCGCCACGCCCCGACTCCTTCCTCCCCAAATCATCCCCAACATCATCTAGGGTTTACTTACTTCCATCTGCACCAGTGATCTTGGCAACGGACGGGCTCCCGCTGATCCCTCCCTGTCCAAATTGTTTTTTCCTCCCCTTCATCGTTGTTTGGTTCGATTATTTCGATATTAGGGCTTGTTTGTTTGCTTATTTGATTGATTGGTTGGTTCTGGAGATGAGTTCTTCGCGTGTGGTGACGCCTGAGGATGTGTTGGAGACGCTGATGAACGACGGGACGATAGACGCCATAAGGTTGAAGATCATCAATCACCTCAAAGCCAACGTAAGCGCCGGCTAGCGCCACCTCCCCCTCCCCCCGTCCTCTACCCTTTTTGTTTTCTTTCTTGCTGATTATAACTAACTTTTTTTTCACGTTTAATCATTTTGTATGTAGATGATAGGATGGTCATGAAATCAGAAGGAATATTTCTTACCAATAAGGTACAAAGATTGATAATATAGCAGTTGGATGCTGTTAGGTTGCCTAATCATTCTGTATCATATTCTCCGAATGTTCACTGAATAACAAGCGAGCAATGACTGTGGGTCAGTTTTATGTTAGTCCTTGGGTGATCATCAAAATTAAAAGACTTCAGTCTTCGTAATAGAGCAAGGATATTGATTCATTGTTTGATTGTGTGTGGGCAAGCGAGCAATGACTGTGGGTCAGTTTTATGTCAGTCCTTGGGTGATCATCGAAATTAAAAGACTTCAGTCTTAGCAATAGAGCAAGGATATTGATTCATTGCTTGACTGTGTGTGAGACAACATAAAATGGTGCATATGTTGAAACATTTGGTTTTCTCGTTGTAGGAGGACCTCAAGAAGAACACAATCACCATGGTGGAGCAGAGCAAGGTTCTTAACACTCCCGGTGCGGAGAAGCAGAGCAAAAGGGAGTTATTTGATGCACTTAGGCGAGAACTCGAGTAAGTATAGCAACCTCTAACTATACATGATTGCGATGATTAGGATAAGCTTATGATACCAGTGTGTTTCTTATATCCTTGGAAATTTGCTGGTCTTAAGCATAGATAATGAATATACAGTTTTTCGTTCAATATGTCATTACCCTTTATTTTTCATAGGGAGCATTGGTCATGCACTCGGTAGTAGATTTCAAGAAGAAGGAACACAGAGTTATATATGCCTGCAGAAAGGGTTTGTTCTTGTACAGGACATATAGAGTGTGATGCAACTTTTTTTATAGCATGCAATGCAACAAGTCGACAAAGTATTGTTTCACTTTTGGTTCTAGACCATGCCCCCCCATATATCATTGTTTATGTTGGCAAATATTTGGCTGTTTGCCTCCAACAACCATATGGATTTATCTTCTTTTTTGAAACAAAAAAAATAATATAAGTAATTATTTTTTAGTCTACTTAAGTCTTATAACACACTATAATTTCAGGTTTTCTGGAGCTTCTTTCATTGTTGACTAAAGCACAGATGTAAAAGCTGAAATGAAGATACACTTACTATATGTACTTGGTAATGTGATGATTAAGTTCATGAGCTTAAATTTTAAATTAAATAAAAAACCATATTACCCACAACTGACATGTTTGTTGGTGACCAACATGATCCTCACACTCTTTGGTCGGACCTCGATGATCACGAAGCAACACCCTGACCAGGAAATGAAATATATATATAAATATATATATATATATATATATATATATTTATATATATATAGTAATGATCAGGTAGAGTTCTACCCTACTTACGATAAGTAGGGCTCTTAGGTTGCGTTTGGTAGGGATTTCTAGCTAGAGCTTTTAGTAGGAATCAACTTTTGAAATTCAACTTCTAAAAAAAAGATTTTAGAATGTGATATTTTATGATAATAGAATCATGGTTGGTAATATAACTCATATAATAGCTTTTAGATTATTTTGACATGGAAAATACAAAAATGCCTTTAGGAGTCCTTATATAATAGCTCCAAAGAAGCACTACCTACGTTTGCAAAAGGAGGCCTCACGGCGAGGGGATTTTGCTCATCCTCAAGCCCTAGGAGATAGTTCATGAAGGAAGCAGCGAAATCCCCAGAGAGTCCGTATGGCAGCACACCATCCATCCCGATGGCACCATTGAGAGTGTTGACGAACTAAGTTTTTGATTTGGAATCGTCCTAGAGGGACTCGATCGACGACGACGGTGACGCGACTTTCACCGAGAAGAGGAAAAGGCAGAGTCTTGACGCATTTCCGTTGCTACCTCCAGCAGTGGCGGCGATTCGATCGTACTCCTCGATCATGTTGTCGAGGTCCTCGTCTGTGGTGACGGTGATGAGGGAGTCGAGATCCTTCGAAGGAAGTTGGTACTTGAGGGTGAAGGGGTCGTCGATGAGGAGGGAGTGAGAGAACTTAATGAGAGGTTGGAGAGGGTGGTGTGACGCTCGACGACGACGATATGGGTCTTGCAGTTGAGGTAGCAAAGGGACTTGTCGTTGGGGCAGGGGACGATGTTGCCGTCGTAACTACACATGAACCGGAGCTTTGGGGGGGAGGACGGGTAGAGTTGGCGATGAAGAACGAGAGAGCCATAAATATGACATATGTTGTAATTTTAAAGTGGTTTATTAGTGATATCATTGATGTCATAAGGACAATATGATCCATAAATAAAGTATGATTTGAGATTTCTTCCCAAAGTTCACTCAAGTAAGTTTTTTTGATTCTGGCTTCTCACTAGAAATTTGTGCATAAAAGTCAAAAATGATTCTCAATAGAAGTTCTATAAAAATTTGCACTTGTTTTAGCTTTTTGGGAAAAAAACGATTTTCGTCAGAAGCTCTGGTCAAGAATCTCTACCAAACACAACTTAAATCTTAATTATCCATCTTCATCTTTGTAATTATCATTTAAATAACAATAATTTAAAAGAATTCAATTAAATAAGGAGGTAGTTATGATAATTACTTTTTCCATTAGATTCATCATAAGATGTAAATCCAACAATTGTGAAATTCAAAGTTCTACTTATCTTAAATAAGGACGAATTCTATAGAAAATTGGTATATATATAGTGAAGAAATTTCTGCTTGCTGACTTATGATTTTTACAGGGCTCCAGTACTTGAGAAGGCGTCTAAATCTGTTTGGGAGCTGATTGTCGGCAATGATGGCTTGGCAAAGGAGATCAGCGAAATTGTTGGGAAAACGTTTTTCAGGTTGAGTGGTCAAGAGTTACCACAGCTTGCACTTGTGAATGGCGATGTCCATCCTCTAAGAGAGAATAATAATAACACAAAAGACGTGGAAACGGATAAAGAGAGAGAGAAAGGGACACCAGATTCCTCCTCTAGGAAGGGACCATTTGACGAGAGGAAGGAGCAAGAAGCAAATGCAGCCTTCAATGGTGCGTCAGTAGCATTACAATGAATCTTCCACCCGTGCACCTTAAGAACCTAAAACTTGAATTTCAATATTTACCTTTGTCACAGCGGACTTTTATCTCAGAAGTTAGTTAATCGGAATTGATATAATGATCGTGCTGACTTAAACTATTCTATTGTCATACTGTTATGAGCCAATATGGATTTCAGGCCGATATCTTGAGATTGTGCATGTTGTAAATTACTTTTGCTTTAAACTCTTATTGACTTCCAATTCCGTTGAATTAGAAAATAGTGATATCACATGAACTTATCAGCATCCAACATCTTCACATATCATGGGCAGGGAAAAGAACACCAGAAATTGAATGGAAAAGTTAGACTAACCATGTTTTTGTTTATAACTTTTCAACATATTTTGTGCGATCAAGGAGTATTCCTAGATCCAAAATGAGAGGATAAAAAACAAGATAACATTTCAGTGCATGGATTATTTGGAAAAAACATTTTAGTACATGGAATGATTATTTTGTTCCCAGATTATTTCGTAGATCGTACATGCTTGTGTTTGATTGGCCAAATTCTCATTGGCGTTTTGTCTTATGTCTTATATTATTTTGATACATATTGGGACTGTAATATTTTTGAGCCTCAATACTTGACTTTCTGTTCTTTCCTGTGGAGTTGTTTTTTTTCCTGTGATAACTGCTACAAAATCTTGAACATTCTATGTGGTTGATTTAGGAATATATTAATAAAAAATAGATTACCGTTTTCAAAAAAAAACATAAAAGGTCTAAACGGTGGCATCTACAACTTAAGTTAATATATGGTTAGCAATGGGCTAAGCTCGATCATGGCATCCAGGAACGTTAAACAAAAACAAGTAATCAATACTAATAATCCAAAAGGTTTTAATATTATAAATCATATTGTAATATGACTGCATAGCATCGTTTATTTCTATCACTTGTCTTTTAAAAAACCTTATCCTTTTTTTAAAGGTCTGTTTGGTAGAACTTTTGGATAATTTTTGAACATATAGTTTCTATTTGGAAGTTATAATGATCTAATAATTTTACCAAATATTATTAGTTTCTTAGAAACATGTAGCATTTAGAATAATAATTTCTTTATAAAAGATACATGTTAAAAGTTAATTTTTATACTTGGTTTGAAGTTCTATTAAACGGACTTTAAGGTAAATTTCATTTTTCTTTGTTACTTCTCTGTCTTTCTTTCTGCTTCCATTCTTTTACTCTCCCTTCCTTCTAGTGATGGTGAGGAGCCATTGTCCACCTCTCCATTCCTCTTCCTATGTGATAGTAACGTGATGAGGCGCGATGATGATCGCATTTGCAATGGTGGCAAGAATCAACAACATTGGTGAATCTGTCTTCCCTTTTGTTCTAACCTTTTCTTTCTTCTCCCTTTTTCCCACTCCTCTTGCTATGGTTGTGTGTTGCCATTAATGGCAGGTTGTGGTGTTGGTGTGATGATACTTGTGAGTTGTGTTAGTGATGTACGGTGGTGTGGTTGGTGACAGCAGTGGTTTATTGATGGTAAATTAATAATTCAATTCTATGTGAATGGTTCGATTCATGCATCATTAACGATTAGAAAAAAAATAGATTTTGTCCTTATACCCTTGATAAGCTAATGATGTTTCAAATACTCCTCTACTTTAAGTGTTGCTTTCGTAACCTTTCGTACACTCAAATTCCTTACTTCGTCTCTATAATTTCAGATTGTTATTCTCCATCCACGGACATTAACCAATGTTTGTTTAACTTTAATCCGACGTCTTAAAATTATACTACGATCCTCACTAACTTAACTCACCCCACACACCTAACCACACAACATTTGTGGTTCCCTTTGCACACCCTTTCATTTGGCGAAAAAGACAAAGAAGCAACGATAGAAATCTACTATTGAAGAGGAGATCAAGGCGCACGATCGATGGACTGTTGGTTGTACCTTAGAGTGCAATCGTCATCCTTGTGATGGTGATGGTGGTGGAGTCCTTGACAATGGTGACATTTGTAGGCAGGTAATAGTTTAAGGTTTTCTTTGTCTGCTTGTTTTGGTTTAGTAAATGTCTCTCTCCAAGTAACATTTTTTTAATAATTAGTAGATTATCATAGTTTATCAAGGTTTCAAACACTTAAATAGGGTTTTCATGATTAATTAGGGTTTCACCATAATAATTATGGTTTTATTTTTTTTCTTGCAATAATTTAGGGGTTTTGTTATTTTAAGTCATATTAAGTGTATTCTTGTAGAAATTAGGGGTTTTAGTTGGAAATTAGGGTTTTGTCTATGATTTAGGGTTTTGATTATAATAATGAGGTTTTTTTGTTTTTTCCATGAAATTAGTGTTCTATGTTTCTCAGTAATCAGTAGATTACCATAGTTTATTACGGTTTTGAACACTTAATCAAGAATTTCATCATTAATTAGGGTTTCACCATAGTAATTATGATTTTATTTTTTTCTTGCAATAATTTAGCAGTTTTGTTATTTTAAGTTATATTGAGTGTATTCTTGTAGAAATTAAGGGTTTCAGTTGGAAATTAGGATTTTTGTCTACGATTTAGGGTTTCAATTACAATAATGAGGGTTTTTCTTTTTACATGAAATTAGTGTTTTATGTTATATTTATTG
The DNA here is from genome assembly GCA_024699735.1 of Posidonia australis. Taxonomy (NCBI): domain Eukaryota; kingdom Viridiplantae; phylum Streptophyta; class Magnoliopsida; order Alismatales; family Posidoniaceae; genus Posidonia; species Posidonia australis. The sequence continues at coordinate 2,572 of JAMKQA010006230.1, read as the reverse complement.
CATTTATTCTTTAATTTATGAGAATATGATCTATTGTTTTATTTCCTATTCAATTAGTTTTTTATGTTTCTTAATAGTTACTGTAATTGGTGTCGTACTTCTTAGTAGTTTCTTAGGATGTAACTTAAACTATGACATGTAACTTTTGATTAAGACATGTTTAATTAACAACTAGTGTATTCTATTTTGTTAATCAGACTTTCAAACGAGGGTTTTCCATTTTTTTGCATGAAATTGGTATTTTATGTTATATTTATTGCATTTATTGTTTAATTTATGAGAATATGATTTTTTGTTTTATTTCCTATTTAGTTAGTGTTTTATGTTTCTTAGTTGTTACTGTAATTAGTGTTGTACTTCTTAGTAGTTTCTTAAGATGTAACTAATGTATTTAAACATATTTAATTAACAACTAGTGTATTCTATTTTGTTAATTAGACTTCCAAATGATTACATTCTAAAGATTTTGAGTGTTGGGAAATAGGAGATAAATAAGAAGGATGTAAGAGTTCCTAAATTTTTTAGGAAAAGTAAAGATGGTTTCTTTTTGGATAGTGATTATGCCAACTTTGATGCAATCCATATAGCAATTAATGAGGCAATAGATTGGGAACCTACTCAAGTAGTGCAAATGTGGTATAAGATTCTACAAATGAAAGAATATAGGACACATGAGACTGAAGTAGATGTTTTGTCTATTTTTTTACATAAGAATCCAAAGTAAGAATTAGAAATATATATCATAATAGAGGAAATAGGTACTCCTCTACAATTAGTGGCCCACAAGGATAGGAAGAGAGGGAAATATTAAAATATGGCTTTCACTGAGCTACATCATTGGACATAGAATCATCGAAAAGAGAGGAAAAAGTTTTATTGAACCAATTATAGAGAATTTGTGTAGAAAAGGAAGTTGAGGTAGGTGTGGAAAAAGAAGATGGTTTTGGTGACTTATCTAATGGAGAAGATGAAGGTTGGAGTAGAAGAGATTGATTTGAATGAACGCCCTAATGCAACAATTGGCGATGATGCTAACTTAGAGGAGGATTTAGATTTTCAGGAACACTTAGAAAATAGTTATTGTACTTTGCGTAGTAGTCCAGATGATCAATGATGTAGAGTTAGAGGATGAATTTGTGGATGAAGGAGGGCCTTCTAAACATGTTGAGGACATGGAAAGTCCTGACATGTCTTCAGGAGCAAAATATGACAACATAAGGTTATTCAAACTTACTTTACGACAATGATTCATTAACAAAGAATGTAAGGTGAATTATATTGGGAGCGAATCTGTTAGGATTACATGTAACTGTCAGGATAAGAAATGCAATTAGGATTGATACTCTAGTACCTTACATTAGGAAATGTATTGTCTCAATTTCAAATGGTCTTGGTGGTTATTCAATTTTGAGATCTTCTATAGATTAGGCTAAAGTTATAGGCCTTGATGTCAGATGTAAGGAGGACCACCAAGCACATAGTTGTATTAGCAAACAATGGCAAGTGACAGGCCTTCTCTGCAAACATGTTGCAACATTCATAGGTTCAATTAGAGGTGTTAGATAGGAGTCATGTGTCTAGCTATTACATTGTGGCAACCTATTTGAAAGCTTATGGATCTACAATCAGTCCAATGCCAGATATGGCTTAGTGGGCAAAAGATGATGGTGTAGAGAAAGTGAAGTCTCCACAAATTAAGGTACGACTTGGTAGGCCTAAGAATCATAGAATTTCAGGCAACGATGAAAAGGGAGGAGGCAGTTATTAGATAAAGAAGCAATAAAAGTGTAATAGGTGTGGTGTGCTAAGTCACAGAAAGCAAACATGTAACATTCATGAGTCAGATTTTCCACAAAGAGCGAGGTATTTCATTAATTTACTTATTAACTTGTGTTTTTGGTCTATTTAGTTGCAACATTCATGAGTTATGTTTTTTTCTGCCAAATTAAAATGTAGCATTTATTTATTTGTTTATTAACTTGTTTTAATTTACTTGCAGCATTCATGAATCATGTTTGCTCTCATTAGTGCAACATTCATGCAACATTCTTATCAACTTGTTTTAACTTACAACAATCATGAAACATTAATTTATTTGTTTCTATTTACTTGCAGCATTCATGAGTCTCTTTTCTTTGTCTATTTACTTGTTTTAATTTACTTGCTTGGGATAGGAAGCCAGGAAAACCTAGCATACTTTTCCAGCCACCAAGGACCAAGAGAAACCCAACAATGGTAGTAGAAAATGATGGATTGGTTGTAAATTTAGCAGGCAGATCATGTCAAATAAGAAGAGCCCCAACTGATGTAGGTGTAACACCCCGGTGCTACACAACAGTACGAGAACTACCCAAGCTTAATTAAAAGCAACTAAGTAGTAATATTAAACAAATAAAGCTAACTACCCAGACCTGTGTGCGGCAAACGTGGCTCGAACAGATGCACCAGACTAGAACTGCTCCAACCTCCCTAGTACCTGAAACAAGGGAACAAGAAAGCACACGCGTGAGTGACGGGAATGTCACCCAGTACGCGCCCCAAAACAACACTAAAAGCACATAAAACCTCGCCA
>JAMKQA010006229.1:0-11465 GCA_024699735.1 Posidonia australis | reverse complement strand
GGAGGGATGGTCAAGAGTCCCCTATAAATAGAGGAGAAAACACAGCAGAAAAGATCACCGAAAATCTTACAGTGTTTCTCCTACTTGATCATCGCCGGAGCCCACTCACGCATCGCCGGAATACTCTGTATCGACGTCCATATTCCAACAAACCCTACATACTCCTTTTCTCTCCTGCTTAGTTACTATTCCATTGCGCTCTTCTTCGTGCTTCGACTGCATGCTGTCTACCTTAGCATCCCTAGTCTTTCAGCCATGCATTGCATCACATCTGATCATCGACGATGAGTTCCTAGCCCGTGTGAGGCTATTGGCCCATTAACACGCAAAGGGTTCATCCAGTTGTGCCCTCATCTTCCCCTCTCCCCATTTTGTTGAGTCTTGGAATCCCTCGGAGTCCACGGCAACCACCACAGTTGACTGAGCCCTTCGAATATTGATGAAGTGCGGCGAGGACGGGGAGGATCTTGTGTCGCATAACCTGGTATTTGCATAGCACCCCGATCTTCCCTCTAGCATCCTCTGCTTTTCAGTAGCACTGGAGTGCCCCACCGAAGCTCACCATCCATTGCACACTGTCACAGATGCCTACCGATGACACCACCGGTGAGGTAGATAGGTGGATCGATCCAAAGCATCTCATCGAGCACTCTTTGCATCCTTGGCTCCCCTTTGGCCTTCTCTACCTTCCAAATGCACCATGACGCACCATCGATGCCTCTCCCTGGAGCACGACATCGGAAAAGCCAGTCGAGCCCACCAACGGAGGAGAGAGATGGGTGGAATCAACCGGACATCTTCAGTTGCATTTGATCACCTAGGAATAATCCGAACAGTAAATTTAAGCTTCCCATGCATTGCACTTGTGTGTTGCATCGTCCCGTCGTGATCTAGAGCAACGAGGAGCTCGTCGGCCTGTTCTACAAAATCTCCAACGAATCCTGATGACACAACCGACCGGTGTGCCTTGCCAGCGTGTCAAGTTAGCATTCGCAGTCGTCATCAGTAGTCAGCGGTTCGAGTCGTCGATTCTAGCCAGCATGGGCTTTTGAATCCAGACTGTTTGCAGAGCTTGGACTTGTGTTTTTGTCAGATTTGTTGACTTGCTTTGCATGATTTTCCCCGCATTTTGACATATAGCATCCATCCACAATTTGGCATCAGGCATTAGGTAATAAGCAAGCATGCATTTAGCATAGGCCACACATGCAAGTGATCAGTTAAGAAAGACCGACTCGTCGGGCGTATGTGGGTACTTAATACCGTCCCTATGTGTAACAAGAGTCTTTATCCTTTCCTTTTTGCTTCCGTTTTGGTGTTTTCGAGTCTAGTATCCTTCCTTGGATTCACCATCTTCGTTGTGGCCTTATCGGTCCTCTCGTGCATCTCTCTCACGTGGAGTCCCTGTTTACAAGCATGGTCACACTAGGTTGTGGGTTTGTATCCCTAAAGAGGAGCCCACAACCCAACATTTTGTCCCTAGGGTTGCTTCCTAACAAAGCACAAGATAGCAAATAAACAAACAACAATGAAATATCAAGTATCTACTAAGGTATATTATTGACTCAGGGAGAGAGATGGAGTTAGAAATATGCCCCTACGACACCCTAAGGTCTCAATCTAATAATTGCGATCAAGCACAGAGCATGGGAGAGCGACTTGGCTGGCCTAGTTCACTCGACTTGATCGTTCTTAACCAGAAAAAGGTTCCTTAAGAAACTTTAATTTTATTGCAAAACCATTAGTTTCCACCCTATTGGTGGACAGAAAACAAGCGTAAAAACCATTAAAAAAACTAAAATATAGGTGGATAGGATGATGTATGTATTTTTTATTTTTAGACTACTATAGATCTTAGGAAAAACAGCATAAACAAATAAAAAATAAAGGATCTATAGTAAAAAGCTCCAATTAGTTTAGGTCGCCTATATACGTGGCACTGAAATGTGTTGTCGCCTCGAAGTGTGATGAGAGTCAACATCGGTGGTATAGGCGGTGTAAGGCTCAAGACTATTTTCGTTATGGAAAAAACCAAATAAAGGTCTGAACACCGTGAAACCCTAATCGTACAGATTCCAGACCAAAAACTACACGTAGATCTAAAAAATAAATGGAAATAAATGAAAAAGAAGGGAAGAAAATAACTCACATTGCACAACAGTTGGCTTAAACCGGTCCCACTGTGATCGCCAATTTTGTGGATGTGGTTTTCATGGGGGTTGATGAGTATTGTCGTCGTGTCTATAAGAGGAGGTGATCTCTTGGTTGTTTCCTTCTCATCTGATGTGGAAGCCCGAGATCTGATGTGAAGTTGAGGTCGTGGATTCACCGACTCACCGAATCAACAGCTGGATGTTGTTCGATGACTTTCTCTTGCAACGTAGCTCCTTTTTACCCTTCAAAACAAACAAATCTGGATTAGACCGAGGTGAAGTAAACAAAAATCAGAAGAACGTGGAAAAACTTGACTAGATGACCGGAATACTAACTGAGGGTTGTCCCTGTATGCATATGCTATGTGTCTAATATGAAATGTGATAATAAAATGAAAAAAAGAACGATTGAACGATACTCCCTTCACCTTTGTGTATCCGACATGGAGTGGAGAAAGTAGAGGCACGAATGTAGAGTCGGGACAAAAGAGAAGGTCAGGAACTCCTTGTGAAAATCCAATAGGACTTTCCTAGGGTTTGCTTTCTCTAAATGGAACTCTCTTAGAATCAGAAGGCCTCTCCTGAGCTGGGGGTCTAGGGATCTATTTATAGATGCCAAGACGTGAGAAATCTCGTCAAAACGGATTCTGGAAGCTTCTAGAAGCAAGAAATTAAAAAATGAGATATTTTGATCTTGTCGCCTATGGAGCTAGTGACACATTCAGATATGTCACCACATGGAAAGGCGACAACCTGAGATATTCTAGTTTCCAGTGCAAGAAAATAGCCAAAAATATCTTTTTGCGTCTAGTCATTGTCCATACTGGCACCGTGTTTTAAATATTTCTTCGTTTAAAAATAAAATTCAAAACCGATTCAACAAATATTTAGCAACTGTAAACGACTCATCTTGACTTTTTCAAACTCTTTCGAAATTGATAGAATATTCTAGAAGATATTTGAATTCAAAATCAAATTTTAAATCCAAATTCAAAGTTAAAATCAAATTTAAAAGATAAAATATTCAATAATTACAAGAATTAAATATATCTATAACAAATTCCAACCTCGTAATTAAATAAATATTCGAAAATTAATTCTAGCATTAAAAAAGTGATAATTAATATCATATCTGGTTTTAAACCATGACAAAAATATATGATATTAATCCTAATGTCAGCCATTTTTCTAGAAGTTTCTAGAATTTTCTAGCATTAATAAAGATTTATATGATATTCCATAAATATATACGTATTCAGAAAATTCTAAAATAGGTGGTAGGGGTAGCTTCTTGCCAAGATAAGTGGTAGGGGTAGAGTTGGCCTACTTGCCTCTATCTGTTAGGGTTAGCTTCTGTCTTCGACTTCTGTCTTCTTATTTCTTTTATGTCCTTGTGGATACGTTTATTTTTTTCTGTTTTGGCTCACACTCATGCTCGCTCCTAACATTTTATCTCCCTCTAGAGGTGTAAGTCCCTATGGGAGTTTGGACATTTCGCCTAACCGTGTTTGGGTGGTGGCTCTTTCGCTCGCTAGGATGTCTAGGTAGTGAAACCATGAAGAGGTGTAGACCCCTCTCAATCAGGCTAGCTATTCCGATTCTCGTCATCGGGATGTGATGCTGATGCTTTATGCATAGATGGATGCAGTTATTGACGTGCTTAAGTTAATGATGCACATGAAAATAAAAAAAGGCAAATGCTATGGATTAAATGCACTTGGATCACCGTTTATTTAGAAATATGCATGCATGATGGAATAGTAGATGATGCATGATGCACAAAAGGATACTTTGCAAGGCGATGATACACGCCTTCTGTTCATAGGTAGTTTCTTCGGATAACATGTGTTGCCTGGCTCAGGTAGTTCGACGTTGTCCATGTCTTCGAGGATTGCTGCGCCTCCCGAATAAACTTGCTTGATAATGTAGGGACCATGGGAGGTTAGGTCAGAATTCGTCTCGACTGTCCGGGAGACGTATGGCCCGCAAAACTGGATCGCTTGATGTAAATTTTGGCCCCTCTAGATCATTGTCGTGAGGCTGGAATTCAAGTGTCTCGCCATCTTCCTTATCATTATCCTCTTCTTCATAAGTGATGAGATTTGACAGGATTTCTTCTTTGAAGATTGGATTGGCGACGTTGAAGGAGAGAATGAACTATGATTTCTGCGTCTGATGGTTCCTTCTTGTGGTCACACTGACTTTGATGAATGACCTTTGGCTCTTGGACCGTGAGGTTTGCTGACTGACCGGGTTGATTTGTTGCTTCAGCCTTCAGTACTTTTTGATTTTTCTGATCTTTCTCTTTGTGGTATGTGCAAAGGAGTGATGCTGGTTGGCGGTTGTCCTGCTGCTGACTGATAGGAATGATGCCGCTCGGCTTTCCTCTTAAGCTTTACTCAGGGTCTTTTTTTTTGACCCTCACCTTAAAGGTGAGGCTTCTTCTGCAAATACCACCTAGACCGGCCTCCCGGCTCCAAAGAGATTAACTCTAATTGTTTAGTGGGTTCCGGCTGTGAGTCGGATAGGACCATGATGGGTGAGTGGTCTGACTGTTGGTGGGGAGATATTGGCTCTGATTCTGAGATCCTTGACTTTCCTTTCCTCAGCCTTTGATACTCTACTATGTCCTTAGCCAACATTGACAACTGCTCTTGGAACAGAAGCTCTAGGTCACTGACATGCTCACTTGCTTGCACTGCCCTGCCGACTGCCTCATCCTTTGCCATGATGCAATCAGAATCTCGAACAACACTCTGTTCTGCCACTGCCTCTTCTAGACTGTGGTCCTCTGCTGATTGGAACTGTGACTACTGTAAACAATGCCCCGGACTGACCGACTGTGCTGACGGATCTGCCGATGCCACTGCATGCAGGACTACCACTGTGGGACTCGCTATTGGGGCTGTGGCTGATGCCGTTAAAGTGTTTATCATGGGCCGAAACTATGGTTGCTCTGTCTGGTATTGGCTCCTATCTGCAGTGGACTGGCTCTGATTGGGATTGAGTATCCCTGCACTAACAAAATTGGTGAGGTCTGACGGAATAACAATCATTTTGTACCTCCTCGTGCGTGAATGTTCGTCTTTGTGCGGCCACCATTCGTATCCTAGACCTTCGAACCCTCGCCTCTCCTCCGCCTGGACGGCCTCAGAGATTCCTTCGCCGTGTCATCCAAGTGACGTTCCTTTCTTGTATCCCCATTTGTGACATACGTTTTCGATCATCCGAAGGGGGTTGCCATGAACGGTCAGGTAACTGACACGCTTGAGAGCCGGGATGTAATTGACAGTCTCGAAACGGTTGACCTGGAACATGACATCGGACGGTGTAGGATCGAAGTGGACGATCTGAAGGGAGACAGAGGAGACCGACTCGACCTTTTCTTTGTCAAGATCCTCTGCCATGACAACAATTATGTCGTTGCCCCTGCGGAACTTAACCATGCGATGGAGGGTCGAGGGGATCACTTGATGCTTGTGCAACCAAGGGCGCCCAAGCAGAAGATTGAAAGAGGGCTCCAGATCCGTAATGTAAAATTCGACGTCGAAAACTACAGGCCCTATGGTGAGAGGAATAACCAGCATCCCCAGTGCGTCGTGATGCGTGTTATCAAAAGCCGTCATTCTTTTCGTAATTGGTATGATATCCTCGGCTTTGAATCCGATTTTATTTACTGTGCGCAAAGAGCAGACGTTAAGGCCTGTGCCATTATCAACCAAAGTGAGGGGAATTCGGAAGCTTTGATATTGCGCCGTAATTAATAGGGGCTTGTTATGATTGACTCATGTCGGAGGCAATTCCTCACTGGAAAAGGAAATAACATGTGGCTCTGCAATCATGCCCACCATATTCTCAAGAGCGGACGGTTCTATGGTGAGGGAGACGTGAGCAGCCTGAAAGACCCTGAGAAAGGCCTCTCGATGTTCTGCAGAAGTATGGATGAGATCCCAAATGGAGATATCAGCCTTAATCTTCTTCAGTTGAGATGTGATGTCGGTAGAGGACTGCTCCTGCCTGGTCGAAGAGATAGGGACTGAGCAAGGGACCGTCCTAGAAGGTTGAGTAGTTGGTTGAGGATGGGAAGACGTTGGATAGGCAGGCGGGGCTGCCAGGGTTGGTGGCCTATACACCCTCCCTAACCTGGTGACTTCTGCGCACATTTTAGTGGCATAATCATAGGGTACACGGTGAGTGTCCCTCGTCAGGTGGACAACAAGAGGGGTACGTGCCGTTAGCTCTAGCGGTGCCGACAACGAATTGACAGAAAGTTGGTTTGATTGGGGAGGGTGTTGGATAGGATGCTGCACAGGAGGATGCTGGATCGAAGACTGGACAGGATACTGAACAGGAGACTGGAAAGGAGACTGGACGGGATGACTAGGCATGGGTCGGGCTAGTAAGCGAATGGGTGACCCAGAGTGCACGGTTGGCGGTGCGGCGGTATGCTCCGGCCTAGCGATCAACCGTATCATGTGGACGGCTGACTCGGAACCGACACGACTCAAACGATAGAGATGAGTTGGGAAGGGCTCATCAACAGTGTGTATCAGGTCAGAGGTGTCTACTACGGATGTCGTAGACCTAGAAGTGGAGAGGAAATGGATTCTTGAGGACCCAGCGCTTGCTGAGTTGTCATGCGCAGGCACGGGCTGGTTGACAATATTGGTATAGGCCGGTGGTGCTTGTGGTTGTGTAGGTGATGGTGCAGGTGCAGTGTGTGCCTCCTGGGTGTTGATGACGATGACCATGCGGTCAATCAAGTCCTGAATGGAGTTTCGAAGAGCCATGCACTTGTTCGTTGTGTGACCCACGCAGCGATGGAAATTGCAATAGAGGCTTGTGTTGTACCACCCCAGAAGAGGATTCGGTGGGGGGCGGATCTCCGGGAGCTTCAGGAGTGATATCACCTTAGGGAGGATGGCGCTCAGTGGCTCAACAAGTGGTGTATATTGTCGTGCAGCATGCGGAGGCTTTCTCTGCCCTGGGCGGGGTCCTTGCCGGACCGGTGTCGCGGGATACACCGGCTGGGCGGTGGTGGTGATCTGTTGTGTGTGCGGTACTCTAAACATTGGTGCATAGACTAACTGAGTCGGGTCTGGTTGGTTCACCACATTGACGGGCATGGCAGGTGACCCTATGTATCTGACGACAGGCTTGGGAGGATCCCACCTCTTAGGGTAATTGGTGCCAACACCGTTGCGAGTGCTGCTGCCTACCTGGTGATCTGAGGATGAGGCTTGTTTGGCAAAAGCGGCCAACGCAGGAAAGCTACCATTGCGGAGGGTGCACTCTATGCGTGCGCCTACCCGAATCAGAGATGGGAAGGTGGTGACAGGTTGAATGCTCAACAGAGCCCCAACATCAAGCTGCGCTCCTCGGATAATGATTTCGATAGACTCCTCATTGGAGGGCCTATCCTTTACTTGCCATGCAAGGGCGCGCCAGCGGCCGACATACTACCTAAACGGCTCGTGGGGCTTCTGTTTTGTGGCGACAAGGTCCTCCCTCTTTGGGACAAAGTTGAGATTAAAGGCATATTGGTCCATGAACGCCTGCGAGAGGTCGTTCCAAGTCTTAATCGAGCCCATGTCAAGCGACGTGAACCACTTGAGGGCCGGACCAGTGAGACTCTTTTGGATGAGGCGGATTAGCAGCCTCTCGTTAGCCTGAAGCTGAGCGAGATCCCCGTAATATGCCCACAGGTGTGAAATGGGACAACCCTTACTGTTATACTTCTCGAATCCGAGATTTGGAACTGCGGTGGGAGTGTCGCCTCTAGGCAATCACCTCCCTACACTTGTCAAAGTTCTCTCTCCAGGTCACCCACCCTGGCATGGAGGGTATTTGGAGCTGCTGCCGATGAGGGTGATGCAATAGGGGGAAGGGCCGATATACTGTGTGGGTCGCACCTAAGTGCTCCTCTGGGTCCACCATCATGCCACTTGGTGCTACGGCATGATGGCCAGCATATCCGTGTAAGATTGCCTGGTGTGATTGTGGGGGTGAAGGTGCCTGGACCTAATGGTGTGCAAAAGGAGGATGAACGGAGAATTGTGTGGCAATGGGTGCTGAGTGTGGGAATAACAGCTGTTGCAGCGGTAAGGCGCTAGGCTGCAAACTCTGAGGATGTTGCACTCCAACCAACCCGAGGGGCTGGCCAGTAGATGCCAGAGTAGAATGCTGTGCGGTGATGTGAGGTGTCTGAGCCTGTGGTGTTACTCCTAGTGTGGGTGTAGTGAGGAGCTGGGGTTAGGGCTGAGGTGGTGGTGTCGATGCCTGAAACACCGGAGCAGGCTACCGGGGAGCCTCAGGAATATTAGGATCTACAGTGGACTGAATTGCAAAAGTCATGCTCTCGATCTTCTGAGCGAGAGCCAGCAGATATTCTGCCTGTGTGGCAGGGGACCCCTCGGGATAGCAAAGGGTGGCACAATTAGAGGTTCAAAAGTCATAGATGGGACAGGGGCAGGTTACCATGGAGGTAAGGAATCTGCAAGGGGTGTTGCCACAGTGGGCAGAGTGCCAAAAGACAAGGAACCCTGAGGAAGTGAGGCCATCAGTGATACACTTGGAACCCGAGCTGGGGTCACTGAGATGGACTCAGTGCCTGGCTTCAGACTGGCCGAGGTCAGTGGATGTCCTACAGGATGGGGGAAAGAACCTCCGTGATGCACGAAGGGAACCGAAGGAACAGCTGAAGACACAACAAGGGTAGGAGGGACTGCAAAGGAAGTGCCCTCCAGAGCGGCAGCAGCGGAAAGAGACTCAGTAGTGCGCTTGGCCATAGCTGACCAGGAACGGGTGAGAACCGGGCTACGGTGGAAAATAAGGGGATGAATCCTAGGAGGAACTATCGTCAAAGTGACGGATAACTCAGGAAAAGATGATCAGCAACGAAGTGTCGCAAACAAGGGAGCCATGGCGGGAACGCTCGAGCAGTGGCTAAGGAACTCACGCTCTACTACCTGGGAAAAGAGAAAACTACTGGTGTTAGAACCAGCAACAAAATGCAGTTTGTTATGGTGGCGTGAATGGCATTCATGCACATAGATGCGACTAACATGCTCTCTCACACAAGCTACGTGTTTCCTATAAGGTCATCTACTCCGGGATCGCACATGGGTAGATAGGTCTCTGACTTAGGCTAGAAAGTGAAGGTCCTCGCTCTAAATCCTGGCAAAAACGCAAGCAGTGAACAAGTGGTGCGTTGGTGGCCTCGTCTCCTGTAGTAGCATGGAGCTGTACCCTCTACTAACACCGACATGACCTCGGACAAGGGGGGACAAACTAGCAACACGTCCTACGCCAAAGCTATAGAACAGATTACCAGAATTGCCCTTCATGGATTGTAGGTGGACTCAAGGGAGAAGAATGCATGCCCTATATGATCAATCATGCAATATGCTTTAGTGTCTTGTACTTGCATTTTATTAACCAGGGGGAGTTTGATTTGGTCTCTAGTTTTGACCTATTAATTGTTCTCTGAGTTTGTGTGTTTTATTTTAACCAGAAGGGAAAAACAAACACGTCTCTACTCTTCTAGGCATGTCAAGTGCGAAAACGGAAAGAAAACACACAAGTAAGGCAAGCAAGCAAGCAAACACCAAGCAAAAGGCATGATCATGGCATGTGCTAGTGTCGTGACGTCATGATTGTGAAAAGAAAACATCCATCACATCAAAAGGTAAGATATATAGCATGTGTGTGCAGTGACAGAGCAAATGTGTAAAAGAAAGTGCAAAAAGCTCGCTAACTAAACAAACAATCACCGACGAAGCAAACAACAACATGTGAAGCCAAAGCAAGCAAAAGACTAACCTAAAAGCTGGAATCTGGTTTTCCCCTGCGGAGTCGCCAGTTCTGTGACCATACTGACCCAGGGGGTCGACGCGGAGTCTCGCCAGAGGGAAGGTATCACAGTCATGCCAAGATGGCGAAGGCGCAAGATAAGAATAAAAGAAAAAGAAAAGAGGAGTCGCCACCTTGTCTTTTAAGGGAAAGACGAGGAAAACCAGAAAAGACTGGATGCATGAGGTGCAGATGTGAAGGCTAGATGTCTGCTAACCAGAGGATGGGTAAGGATTCCTATTACGCACGAGGAAGGTGTTAGGCACCCTCGTACGCCCGAGAAACTCGGTCTTTCTAGTCTAGATTGCCTGCTAAAGGCTAGATGGATGTTTTCTAAACCTAGATCATGCTCTAATCATGCTAATATGTATGTCATGCAAGACTGGATGGATGTGCAAGATGATGTGCGAAAACTGCGAAGAAATCCACATGAATTGCCAAAATCGCAGAAAATCACATGAAATGACGAGGTTTTTGTAAAGAACGCCTCTGAAAACCATATTGATGTCAAAAGGATAAGAAGTAGAGTCAAACCAAGTCCTCGGAATCATGGAAAAAGTTGTGAAAATCAAAGGGGAGAAATAACCCGCAAATGGGCCTGTGGGCCTTTCGGTCAATTAGTGTACGCCCTCGGGCAATGAAATCCAAATCCAAATCAAAAAAACATGAAGTGTTGGATCAAAGAAAATCAAATCAGATATCGGATAACAAGCTCTTAAAGTGGAGAAAGAAATCCATGAAAGAAAAGGCATAGGATGCCAGTTTGCTAAATAGGGATGCAAATGTGAGGAGAAATAATATGAAATGCATGGATAAGTGCCTAAATGTGCAAAGATTCTAAAGAATGGCTTAGACAAGGACTAAGCAAGATTGAGTGCAAAAATTAAGATGCATGATCATGGATTGGAGGCATAGGGGCAATTTGGTCATTTCCCTGGCCAGATGTGATAAATGCTAGCATGGGAGTGATGCATGGTCTAAGTTATGTCAAAATGTGTGTCAAATGTCCAGAAGAGGTTATTTGTAAGAAAACATGAAGAACAACAAAATGATGTAAACACAATAAAGGACAAACATAAGGGTCGAGATGCAAAATTCACAAAAAAGGAGTGAAAATCTGGACGAAAAACATATTCATGACTCCTATTCTAGCATGAAAATGATGGGTCCAATGTTAATGTGGTATTGAGAAGTGAAAATTGCACTTAGGTAATTTCCTGAAAATTCAGGGTCTAAAGTGCAAAATTCACACATATGTGCAAATGTGACCAAAATGTGAGACTAAAGATCAAATCTCAGTGAAAACATGATTTTTAAATAGAATCTATGATTAAATGTAAAATATGAAATGAAATGAGTGAAAAATATCCCAAAATATGCAAGAAAACATTTAAAACCCTAAATGATGAATTTGGAAATAATCTAAGGGCCTATATGCAAATTATATGTGCTCAGGAATGA
>JAMKQA010006227.1:0-11110 GCA_024699735.1 Posidonia australis | reverse complement strand
AAGCTACAAAAGGACTTTAAACTTGCATATTAATCCAATCATATGAATATTACATATATGTGACTAATGTGCCTTTGATAAATGATTTTTATATTCAGTACTTGAGTATATCAGATTTTCTTAAGTGATTATTTGTCAAATAATCAATAGACATTTGTTATCATCAAAATGTACTTAAGGATTTTTCCAACAGTGGCAACCCTTGCACACTCCCTCACTTGCTCAAGCTCTAGGTCTCTCTCTCTCTCTCTCTCTCTCTCTCTCTCTTCTCTACTGCTTCCCTGATCAACTAGTCCTCATCTCCACTTATACACTTCCCTCCCCCATCGTCCTCTTCCTGCCATCCACTACCTTCACCGTCTAAAATCCCAGATGGTGCTCCCAGGGTATGGTGAGGAAGGAAAAGGGACATGCAGAGGTATGGGCAGGGCATGGCAGGAGAGAAGAAAAGGAAAATAAAATAAAGTTTTCACTGTGCATCATTTGATTGGAATTCTTCTGGGTCCCACTCCCACACACATGGAACAAATTCAAAAATACAACACAGTAGGGCAAGAAGTAGAGTTAATTATCACAAAACAAAGGGAGTTCAACACAATTCTTTACATTAATATACTAATTAACCAGATTACACACATTAATTACATTTATCTGGATAATCTGAGTACGAATATTACAGCTATAGATCAAGGACTCTCAAGGTTTCTCTCCCTCTCTCTGAGTTCTAACTAGCTCCTAGGGTTTTGAAAATGCCTCCTTTCAAACTCTTGACCTAAGGGGTCTATTTATAAAGTTTGGGGACTCTAGATCTCATCCAGGATGACTAAAAATCAATGGCCAAGATGAAACATTCTTAAAATGTAAGAAAATCAATATATATGCATGTTGCTTGTATGACAGGCGACGGAATCATTGCGTCTCCACCAAGATAGGCGATGAGATTGGAGATTCTGTATTTAGCTGATGCAGAGAATCAACACCTAAAAGGCAGTAATCTCTGCCACGTCAAGTAGCCGTCAATCATAGTGGCGTCGAGCAACTAAAAAGGCATAGTTTTGAAAATTAAGATCCCAAAATACCTTCATGTAAATCTATTAGCCATTAACGATCAAATTAATGATTTAAAATCGTTTACGTAATAAAATAAATTCCAAATTTAATTTAAGCTTAAAAAGATAAGTAAATCAAATTTGAAAATTTTAAATCTCTAAAATTACTAGAATTTTTGTTAAAATCATGGATTTATATGATTTAAAATAGATCAGCAATCATCTAGATATGTTGGACTTATCTTTATTTTTTTAGCATTATCTTGAATTAAATGTAGTTATAACATTAAAATGTGATAACTTATCATAAAACTCTCATTTTTGGCAAAAAGAAAGATAAGTAATCTTAATTATCAAGTCATCCAAATTTCAATAATTGTTCGGAATTATTTGAGATTTATAATGATTTATATGATATGCATATATATTTCAATGTTAAAAAATCATAGAAATTATAATAATTATGGAAAAAACGTGATAATATTTATAAATATTACATATATCATATTAATACCTAGAATGACTAATTATGTGGAGAGAGAAACTCAAGATGCTCGTCGCCTAGATACGTGGCGCCTTGACATCTAGTCGCCTACTCAACCCGCGACAAGATGTGTCGCCTGCTACATAGGCAACATCCTGGTCTTTTACGATTTAACCCCTTGTCTTTTATCTTAATCCTCAGAGATTCATTAAAATCCAAAAAGCTTCGAAAATCCCATGAAATCATGAAAACATCTTTCTTTAGGATCAAAAATACTCAAATCTACCACTAATTTGAGTATGGCAGGAGCGTCACCTTTCCTGCAGCTGATGACTAGCACCAAAAATGTTCGAAGGACTCGAACCTACCATTAGTTTGAACGTGTTAGTTCTGCCACAACTAACGACCTTGAAACAAGTAAAATCATAAATGTTTTTAAAGAAATCATAAAAAAACTGGAAAATAGGTTATAAATTCATAACCAAGTGATATGAAACGCCTCAAGGATTCCTATCCTAAATGAACTTTGGGAAATGCTAAAATAGAATATCTACAATTAACAAGGTGGAATTAACCCCATGTCAACATTACTTAGTTGGAAAAACGACTAAAAAATCATTTTGTGTTGAACATAAGGAAAATGAATTATTAACCTTGGTACATACAGATGTATGTTGTCAACTTAGTGTGAAAACATACAACAATAAGAAATATTTTGTTACATTCATTGATAATTATTCAACAGATGCATATGTTTACTTAGTCTCACATAAAATAGAGATGTTGAGTTGCCTTAGGAAATATAAAGCAGATGCAACATCTCGAACCTTAACTTTCAAACTTAATCATGATTAATAATAATAACTTAATAATTTAGTTATTTTTAGTGAAGGTAACTAGCTTTGGTGTATGGTAACCCGTGGGTGTGCAGGATCGAAGATGGAATGATGCATGATGCCATAATGTCGCCGATACCCCAATTCATAAGCTATTTCATGAATTATGGGTGTCTAAATTATTTCTTCATTCTCTAGGGGTGTTGACGTAAATTTTGTGTGAAAGGTTTATTAAACAATCACTTACATAGGAGGAGGACGGCGATAGAGGTATGGGCTACATGCATAAGTTGAAATGAGGAAGAAAGAAGAAAAAAGAAGAAAGGAGGAAAGATGGATGGAGAGGAGAAGAGAGTTGATAGAGGAGGAGAGGTGGGGGAGACTACGGCCATCATCTACCCATGTCGTCGGCCTTCCGCCACCACTGCCATCATCTCTTCTTAGTGGAAGAAAGGAAGAGAAGAAGAGATGGCAAGGTACACGTCCCTTTTGATCCTCGCTTCTTTGTTTCAAGTTAAAAGTTTGATAAATGATGCAATATTTTGCTTAAATCCATGAAAATTATTAGTGGAGCTTAGATTCAAGTGTTATGATTGATCCATGAATCCTTCACAATTTTATTAGTGATTTTTGGTGGATTTTTGAGGGAAATTTCATACTTGTACTATAGTAGATTAAAATGGGTTTGCCGACTTTCAATTTTTATATCTCGAGTTGTACCCATTATATTTTAATGAAACTTGTCCCAAATGGAAGTTGGTTTGGAATGCCATGTTTCTAGTGTTTTTGTAGGATTTGTGGAGCATCGGAAATGGTTCTGCCCAAGGCCTTGTTCGGCATGCCGATTGAATTTGGTAAGCCATATCAAGGAATTTCTTCATACCATTACTTTTCGGTATGTCGATTTGGATGCCAATTTGGAACCCGCATACTGGTTTGGTCGAGCAAAGTATTTCAATCTGCCGAACCAAGCCCTGAATCTGTTTATAAATATTTAAGAGTTGATTACTATATAAATATATATGTATATATAAATATAAATATATATATTTATATAAATATATATATATATTTATTTATTTGTTTATTTTTTTATTTATGAGTTTATATATATTAATCTTGGAGAAGTAATTAAACTGACACCATAATGATTTGGATAACCACTAGAATGGTTTTAGGGATTGCTTAAAATAAATTAACAAGATTCCACTGGGAATTTAGAAAGTTTGAAAGATGATATAACTTAGAAATAATAAGTTTCTCCCCTAATGGTTTAGAATGGACAATAAGGATCATGATGTAGTCCACAAGTTTAAAGATGGTTGGTTTTGTTGGGGTGTACTGATAAAGTAATTCGATGACACTACGTTATAGTGTCGGGCATGGATCTGGCTGTGCTTTCGAGGAACACGAGTCAATAGGTGTCCTACACCTTAGCAACAGAACATAGAGTTCTGTCTGAGTTTTGTGTGAGTGTCCAATCTTGAAAGTCTAGCAGGACTTCAAGACTATTGTCTTGGTTTTGGTATGGCTGTTTGGCCCGACAGAAGAGTTGTCTGTTGGCTTTTTAGCTGACTCTCGATTTTAATGATAACAAAACATATTTGTGAGCTAACCTTCCTAATAGGTCAAAGAAGATTTCTCATGGACCTTGCAAAACGAAGAAGAAGAAATAGACTAAGAAGGAGCATATGTCCAAAATCAAGTGAAGTTTATTGAATATTAAAGACCAAACTTTTATTGTAATTTAAGTGTCATGTAATTGTAGTATGTTGTACTCTAGGATTTTGTAATAATCTCCTAAATACCCCTATAGTGCCTTAGGAAAATAGCCTTATCTCTAAAATCAATCATTCATTGATCACACCTATTATTGGGCTAAAATAGGGCATGTCGGCATACCGAAATTACCTAGTATACCGAAATCAGGCTGATTAGTAAAATCTTGAAAATGACCAAGACGGCATACCAAAAATCACCGGTCTACCGAATTATCTGAACGTTGCAGAAATAAGAGTAAAATCAGCATACCAAATTATTTCGGCATATTGAACCAGTAGCCGTTTGTGAATGTTAGAGAGACGTTAGACACAAGTTTTGCCCATGTTTTCCTATAAATAGGCTCCCATTCATCACCTATATACACACCAATACATCCTACATTATACCAAGACTCTAGAATTCCATTTCCATCCTTTAAGAGAGAGTTTTAAGTGTTCTCTATGCTTATTTTCTACTGCTGAGCAAAAAGCCTTACTACCTTCCATCAACCTTGTCAAAATATTTGGGAGAAGTAAGAAAAGTAAGTGTTGTAATTTTTATATTTATTGATACCTCTCTTCCTTGGTTGTGAGAAGAGGTATCAATAGTTTTTGTAGAGTCTTGACAAGGATTCGTCAAGGAAATGTAATGCCAGGATCTTGGCCTGCAACAAGATCGAAATAGGAAAACTCTCGAGGGATTCTCAAGGAGTGGACTAAGCCAGGGAGGCTAAACCACTATAAATCTTTTGTGTACATTTTCATTGCCACTCATCCCCTTCATTGTATGCTTTAGTTTAACATTCAAATCCTTTATCTTACTTCATTTACTTGCGATTTTACTTGAAATTGTAAAATACACTTTGAAATTGCATAATATTCCTAAATTCACTGTTCACACCCTGTAGTGAAGCATTCGATCCTAACAATTAGTATCAGAGTTTTGTTTATCTAGGTTTAAGATTTAAAAATCTTCTAGATTATAGCTTCATGTTCATTTAACACTAGCATAGTAGGGGGCCAAAGCATATATAGACCACTATTTTTTGATGGTACAAATTATAACTATTGAATATGTAGAATGCAAATCTATCTTAAATCCATTAATCTTGATTTGTGGGATATTATTGTAAATAGATATACTCCTACTAAGAAGAAATATTAGGAGTGGAATTGTAACGACCCAGACCTAGATTAGCATTTTTGGTAAAATATTTTAATGGATTTTCAGGCCGTTTTACATTGAGTTCCTTGCGTTTATTATAAAACGCAACTCGAGCAATGTTCTACGCCAGTAATGTGGGTTCTGACCCTTTTTGGTGCTGAGTGGCTTTGGTACTGTACTGACCTTCGTGGGAATTTGAGAGTTCGTCCTGGGCCGTGGAGTTTTATTTGCGTGCTCAGGTGGTTGGTCCTTGTTTGCACGAGTCACGTGGACATGGGAGGACGCATGGTTTGGTCTCGTGCCATGGTTTCGTCTTTTCTTTCCTTCTTTTTTTTTCTTTCTTTTCTTTCACCTTTTTTTTCTCCCTCTCTCTCCCCTCATAGGTCCCACTCTCCTTCCATCCTTCCCTCCTTCACTCTTCTTCTTCTACTTCACTCCACCCCTCTAGACGACACAAAGGGAGGGGGAGACTAAGAGTGATGAGAGAGGGCTGATGGAGAGGTGGCCGGAGGAGGAGGAACTCGCCATCGTCGCATCGCCATCGTCATGAGGAGGAGGAGAAGACCAGATGTTTGTGGCTGAAGAAGGAAGAGGAAGAAGGTTGGCCATTCATTCAAGGTACATACCCTTTGTAGGATTTCCTCTATTACTCAATTTGATGCATAGAGACATGTTAGTGTGAATTGGATGTGTGTGAATGCTTGGAGAATTTATGGTAATTTTTGGGAATTTATGATGAGTTTAATGTCGACTCTATGTTTTGGAGTGAATAGTGTTTTTGTCCGTTTTCCATGAATTTCTCAAGCCATGGGCAGTGGATTTTCGTGAATTCTATCCTAGATTGTCAATCTCAATGAATTCTTAAGTCTTGTATGTGGAATGTGATTTTTGGTTTATTGAGTGATTTTTAGTTCTAAATTTTTTTTTAATTGTGGTTTATACTATTCATCCGAAGTGTTTTCGATGTTTCTCAAGCTGTGGTGGATGGAATTGGATGATTTCTGTTCCATGATGTTGTTTGTGTGATTTCCTTCAGTTTGGTATCTTGCTTGCTGAGTTTTGTGGAGTATAGACTTGATTAGAGCATGGAGAAGGTATCGACTAAGTTGGGTTCAGAGCTCTAAGCTCTGAACCTAGAACAAAGCACCAGGCGCACTAGGGAGGTGCACCAAGGTGGCACACCAGGCAAGTGCCAGGCAGGCTACTCTGCTACTGGCTTTGATTGTTGTTTTGTGTGTTGCATAAGAATAACCCTGTTAGTTTATGTTTTGGGGATTATAAATAGCTTGGTAATTCATAAATGGTTAGGATAATCATTTGAAATGATATCGGAGTCGCCTAAAACAGACCAGTAAGACCCTTTTGGGCAATAGGTAGGGTAAAAGATGATAGAACTTAGAATTACTAGGTTGCCCCCTTAATGGCTTAGTTGGACATTAAGGTTTATATTTAACCCTAGGATTTGCAGTTGAGGTATAGTTTGGTGGGGTACAATGAATTAGATATTTAGTGGCACGGTTGGGTGTTTGATACTGAGCTGGTTGTGGCCCATGTGGGACACAAGCCAATACGTGTCAGACACTATGGCACCAGAACCTAGTGTTTTGAGTGCGCTTGGTGTGGCATTCTGGGCCTGGCAGAAGAGCTGTCGAGGCAATGTTTTGAGTTGTGGTTTTGGTTCCAATTTTTGTGTTGCTTTGGGGCATGGAGTTTTGTGAGATTTCGAAAGATGTTTAATGGTTTTCGAAATGATTTTCCAAAAGGTTTTGAAAAGTGAAATGTATCAGTTTGTAAAAGATTTGAAAAGAATTTTCCATGGTTATTTGCTTGGGTGGACCGAGAGATCGTAGGAGTGCGTTGCCTAGACCCGAAGGTGTGACAATACCTTTGGTGAGTCAAACGTCGCACCAAGGTTGAGGCTGGAGACCAAGAGGCTGAGGCAAGTGCACGTCAGATCTTGGAGGTATGACACTCCTTAATCGTTGTTCACGAGGCCAACGCAAAGGTCTGTGCGTCTAAGTGTTGTCTGTGTAGGTGTTAGTCCTGAATGCTAAAGACCTAGGGTACCGTCCGTACCTAAAGGTATCGTGGCAGCGAACTCAGGAGGTATGAGACTCCAGCATAGCTAGACGTGATACCCTGGTTGTAACGGGTACCGAGGCATAGTGTAGGTGCTCGCTAAGCCTAAGAGGTTGGAGCCCCTAGGGGTACGAGCACTGTGTAGGACATCAAGAGGACGTACCCTATGGTTTGTCCTGAGAGAGGCAGCTCGCCTACGAGTAGGGTGAGCAAGCTTTCCTAGTGTGTGGTTAGCCTTGGAGGCACCTTCAGGTGGGAGGACGCTGGGATGAGTAGACTCTTCTACAAGGTGATTGTCTATGGTAGTGCAGACACCGTGGTAGCTCCATGGTGGACTTCTTGAGGCTAGTGTTGACTATTTGGCGTCGGCTAGCTCGACACATTGCTGTGCTTGTGGTTTTTGCTATGTTCTAATTCAGGGGATCAGGTTTTGGCCTAAAGAAGCCCATGGTGTTGCGCCTAGTTGAGGCGTAGTGCCTTGGGAGCAGTAGCTCCATGGTTTTGGTCTAGAGTAGACCGTGGTTTTGGGAGCAGGGGCTTCAAGGCTTTGGTGTGATTCTTTTTGTCCAGAGAGGATCGTGTTATGTAGAGTAGAGCCTCTGTATTTGTTTTGTGGTTGCTGTTGAGGGTGCCCTGAATACTTTAGAGAGTATTCAGACACGGTTGGTCGTCTGGCCCCCTAGGGAGTATGTGGGACCAAGCTATGCGTATTTTGTGTGGTTTTGGGCTTGAGTCGACAAGAGCAGCCTTCTCAGGCATGCATCAATGGATTTTAAAAGTGCATGCAAATGGTTTTGAATGGAAAAAAGAAAGAATGGTTTTAGAGACATGGTTTTGAGTTTTGTTGTGTGCTAGGCAATGGTGGATTACTTGGTTTTGGTGTTGTTACATCCAAGTGAGGATGCCTATGATTGTGTGCCTGTGGCATAGTTATGCCTGCTTCCTCGACGTGGTGTGCTGAGTTGTCATAGGTGTGGTTTGTGATGGGTGACCATTTTGAGTGGTCACTCACGTGTGCTTTGTTTTGTGTGTTTTGGCAGGTGCAGGATGGTAGCGGTCGGTTGCTAGTACATATACGTGTCACATTGCCACACATCAGGGATCTGGTGTGTGTTTAGTTTAGTTTTATTTTCCTATTGTTTACTAGTTTTACTTCCACTAAATGTACTTAAATTTAATTGTATATTTAGTATAATTGTTAGATAATAATAATAATTAGAGAAAATTGTAGCTATGTTTGAGTGGTAGCGACTTGGGGGTCGTTATAGTTGGTATCAAAGCTTAGGTCCACCTAGGAGCACTAGCCTTGGGATGTCTGGTTAGGTTATTCCATAGAATTTGCATGTCATGTATTCCTACACCTTGATTTTCGTGATTTTCTTGATTTTTGGCTTGCGGTGTTGTGGATTGTCTTCAGCTCTAGCTTCGGCTCTAGTTTCGGCAAAGTTGGCGAGTGAAGGACCATGAGGAACCTGGAGAGTGATAGTCTATATTCTCGATCAGAGATGGACGACGACTCCTTGTTGAAAGTCTTCCTCAGTTGTTGGATCTTGAGATCGTCGATTTGTTTGGAGCTACTGTTGAGGTAGCAGTTTGGGAGCGAAGTTTTAAGCAACGTTTGCTTGGGCAGAGTGGTTCTCTAGAGTTCTTCAACTCCATGGAGCATGGTGTGGTGCTGTCCACGAGTTTTGCATGGATTAGGCACCATGTTGCCTAAGGGTGCAGTGGCAGTTGTTTCTAGCGAGATTTTGTGTTGGCTGGTAAGGTAGGAGACCTTGCAGTGTGTGAGGCCAGACAGGTCATGTCGCCTAGAGGTTGCTCATATCTACAGTTAGTACTGGTCTAGTTGTGATGCCATGCCTGCAAAGGGAGCAAGGTGTGGTAGAGGAGGTGCCTGGTTCCTTAAGGGGGTCAGACACCCCACGTTAGTTGAATAGTGGACGTGTTTCCTTTAAGGGGGTTAGCCACCACCTAGTGTTGAGCTGGTTGGTGCTTCGTTGTGGAGGACAGAGCATAGTAGTTGTCTGCCTCTGGTGTGCCCTCCATGGTTATTGTTGTTACTATTTGTCTGTTATGACTTGCTTTAGTTGTTTGTTGTTTGTCCTTGCTTGTGTTTGTTGTTGTTGGCTATCTGTGGTCGTTGTCTGTCATCTGTCTGGGTTGTTGGTGTCGTGGGAGGATGCATCTAGCTCTGTCTTCCTATTGTCGCATCTGGGTGAAGCATGAGGCTTCCTAGATGTGTGGTTGCTATTGTTATTTTGTGGTAGGTGCAGAGGATGTTTAGAGTTCCATCCTCTTGTGGTTTCTGGGTGACTTGGTGGGTCCCCAAATAGTTGTTGTGGTGTCTGGGTGACTTAGTACGTCCCCAGACAGCTGTTGTGGTTTCTAGGTGACTTGGTGGGTCCCTAGATGTGTTGTTCTTAGTGACAAGGTGGACCCTAGATGTGTTGTTGATGTTTAGGTGACTTGGTGGGTCCCTAGATGTGTGTTTTGTTGCCCTAGGTGACTCGATGGGTCCCTAGACAGGTGTTGTAGTTTAGGGTGGCTCTGATGAAACCTCATGTTTGTGTGGTTTCTTCTAGATACTCTGTTTGAGGACAGGGTTATCTGAGAAGAGGTGCGCATGGAGCCATGCACTGGTGTCATGCTGGTGTGTTGCACATTTTGTTTGGGGCTAGGCTAAGGAGTGGCTTAGCCCAGTTGTAGACACCCCGATTTTGAGGTAGTTCATTGATAAGGCCTCATTTGTTGCTTTGGATATGGCTGACCTTTGGACCAATCCCTAAGCCCACAACAAGCCCGCAGCCTCATTCAGAAACCAGACTAATAGGGGAGAGCACCAACCCAGCATACCCAGCTAGCACACCAACCTAGCACATCAACACAGCACACCTAGCTAGCACACCAACGTAACGCACATCCCTAGCGCACATAGGTGACACACTTATCCAGTGCACCTCCCTGGCGCACAAGGCTGCGATAGTTGGCTTTCCACCTTCCTTGGCTGTTACCTCCAGCAGCGAATGTGCCATGAAATATTCTAGGCTCTTCGTCTGCGAGGCCCTCCATATACCCGTAACTCGTCCCTAAGAGATCCCTATAAAAGGACCCTCATAGGCACCATTTTGTAGAGCGACAACAGAGAGACAAAATCCGGAGAGCTGAGAATTCTGAGTAGAATCCTTGCACCCAGCCATTTTCCACTCCAAAACCCAACCCTTGCACGAGTTTCTCCACCAACCCAGCAGCGTATTTTCATTCCTTGGAGCTCCCTCTTGCGTCCTAGAGACTTCCAAAGCAGCGAGGTTTTCTTATCTGTGATATTGCAAGCGGGAACACATCGAGAGGTAGGCTTTCTACCTCCTCTTTACTTTCTTCTAAATTTCATGTCAGAACTTAGTAAAAGCATGCTTAAAATCTCATGAATAATCTGTTTTATTCCATGTTTTCGATGTTTACATGATAACATGCTCGCTTTCTTTGCAAATAATCTCCATGCCATCTATATTTCCATTTTTAGCATGAGATCAGCATAAGCATAAGTTTTACTACTTCCTTGCATATAACACCTTGCCATGCACCTATGTCTGCCATTTGCATGTAAGGGCATACACCCTTGATCGTCATATCTGCATGATCTTGCTGATTCTTAAATGTTTCACGTTTTCATGCTTGAACCCATCATCGGTTTCGATTTCAAATGCTTTGTTTTCATGATGGTTATTGATCCCACACTC
>JAMKQA010006226.1:0-10236 GCA_024699735.1 Posidonia australis | reverse complement strand
CCTTAATCCCATCCGTCCGGATAGGACCCGATCCCATCCATCCGGATTGGATCTCACAGGCAGGAGAAGGTGCCTTAATCCCATCCGTCCGGATAGGATCTCACAGGCGGGAGAATGCCTTAATCCCATCCGTTCGGGTAGGACCTGATCCCATCCGTCCGGATTGGATCTCATAGGTGAGAGAGAATGCCATAATCCCATCCGTCCGGATTGGATCTCATAGGCGAGAGAGAGTGCCTTAATCCTATCCGTCCGGATAGGACCCGATCCCATCCGTCTGGATTGGATCTCACAGGCAGGAGAAGGTGCCTTAATCCCATCCGTCCAGATAGGACCCGATCCCATCCATCCGGAATGGATCTCACAGGCGAGAGAGAGTGCCTTAATCCCATCCGTCCAGATAGGACCCGATCCCATCCGTCCGGATTGGATCTCACAGGCAGGAGAAGGTGCCTTAATCCCATCTGTCCGGATAGGATCTCACAGGCGAGGAGAAGGTGCCTTAATCCCATCCGTCCGGATAGGACCTGATCCCATTTGTCCGGATTGGATCTCACAGGCAGGGGAAGGTGCCTTAATCCCATCCATCCGGATAGGACCTGATCCCATCCGTCCGTATAGAATCTCACAGGCGAGAGAGAAATGCCTTAATCCCATCCGTCCAAATAGGACCCGATCCCATCCGTCCGGATAGGATCTCATAGGCAAGAGAGAGTGCCTTAATCCAATCAGTCTGGATAGGACCCGATCCCATCAGTCCGAATTGGATCTCACAGGCAGGAGAATGCCTTAATCCCATCCGTCTGGATAGGACCCGATCGCATCCATCTGGATAGGATCTCACAGGCGAGAGAGAATGCCTTAATCCCATCCGTCTGGATAGGACCCGATCCCATCCGTCCAGATAGGACCTCATAGGCGGGAGAATGCCTTAATCCCATCCACTTGGATAGGACCCGATCCCATCCGTCCCGATAGGATCTCACAGGCGAAAGAGAATGTCTTAATCCCATCCATCCAGATAGGACCCGATCCCATCTGTCCAGATTGGATCTCACAGGCAAGAGAGAATGCCTTAATCCCATCTGTCCGGATAGGACCCGATCCCATCCGTCCGGATAGGACCCGATCCCATCCGTCCGGATTGATGTTCTCTATGTGGCTTTGTTGAGGTTTCTTTAGGAGGGAGAATCGTGAGACAGTGAACGCTCTTCCACCAGGTGGCCTTCACTATGGTAGTGCAGACCCCGTTGGTCGTGCTTCAATGGACTATGTGTGGCCAGTGTGGTCTACTTGGTGCTGGGTAGTTCGACACACTATTTGTATTTGTGTTTTGTGAGAAGTTCTGGTTCAGGAAATCAGGCTTTGGGCCTAGAGGAGGCCATGGCTTTGGCACTTGTTGAGGCATAGTGTTTTGAGAGCAGTGGCTCTGTGGTTTGGTAGTAGAGGCTCCATGGCTTGGTTTTGAGCAGAGCAGAGTCTCTGTAGCTGTGCTTTGGTGTGGTTTTGGGCTAGGGATGGCGAGAGTAGCCTTCTCGAGCATGCATAAAAGGTTTTAAAAGTGCACGCATATGGTTTTGAAAAGGAAAAGAAAAAAATAGTTTTAAAGGCATGGTTTTGTGGCCTGTCGGGTAGTGGTAGACTACCTAGTTTGGTGCTACGACATTCAAGAGGGATGCCAATGCTTGTGTGTCGAGCGTTAGTAGATTGCCCTTGTGGTTTGGCGACATCCAAGTGTGATGCTTGTGCTTGGCTATCCTCAACATAGAATGCCAAGTTGTAGGTGGGGTGCATGCTGGGTGACTATTGAGTGGTCACTCACTTGTACTTTGTTTTGTGTGTTTTGGCAGGTGTAGGATAGTAGTTGCTGGTTGTTAGTGCATATAGGAGTCACGCTGCCACACATCCGGTATCCAGGTGAGTGTTAGTTTAGTTTTATTTTTGTTATTCAGGGGTTTTAGTTTATTGTTGAGAGCACTTAGCCTTAGCTGCATTATTAGTGTAATTGTTGGTCAATAACAAAGATAGAAATGATTAAAAATGGAAAATTATAGCTAGGTTTAGTGGTAGCAACTTGCGGGTCATTACAGCACATGCCTCGCTTTTGGTGACGTCCCATTAGTGGACAATTGTGAGGGTTCTTCGGGACCAAGGATTGGAGAGTTCTTGGTAAGGTGTCTCGTTTATGACAGTGCAGTGTGCATTAGTAACTACTTGTGGGCCAAAGTCAGTTGCTTGTTACTAGGCAACAAGACATGTTTTATTGTTGAGTTGGTGCTTTCAACGATTTTTGCTTATGTCCTAGTTATGGATTTTGTGGTGGGATCATTGATGATTCACTTCAACTTCAATACTGAGAAAGCCCTAGATTTATGGATAGATTTTCATTTTCAATATTTTTGTTTTAATAGTCAGATATTGGTTGCTTTAATGACATCTTCTGTAGGGCTATAAATGGCTCAAGTATAACTCGTTAACCGGACCCCATTTGAACCATTAAGAATGGGCTAGGGTAGAGATTTTGTATACCCATTAACCCATTACCCACTAACTCATTAACTTAATGGGTTAGGGTTCGGGTAGCATGCTATAGGTAAGTTGTTAACCCATTAACCTAAGGGTAAGGTAGTAAATTTATCCAAATCCTAACTCTTTTAACATAAAATATAAATACATTAACATTACGCATATTAGTTTCCTCTTCAACACCTCAAACCTATGTCCACCACCTCTCTCAGCTCTCGCCCCTCCACCTCCACCCTCCATAGACGATAGGAAATGCCGCTCTATAATGCCTTGGTGCTACTCAATAGTATTGAAACTACCCAATCAATTTTATTATATCTAAATTGACAAAAATAAGTAATTAAATTAATAGAATTAACCACCCAGACCTATGTGTGGCTAATGTGACTCCAAGTATTTGCACTAGGATGGAACTACACTCCCAACTATGCACCTGAAACAAAACAATTAAAAATCCATGTGTGAGTGACATCATTGTCACCCAGTACACACCCCATAACAAAACTGACACAAAACCTAAGTAGTTAACAAAGTGCAAAGGAAAACCATTAACAAACCCACAATATCGAAAAGCCACACAAGCAATTTAGAAAACCATTTATAATAATGCCTTTTTAAAACTTTCTTGTCATTTTTCTTTTAAATCTCATGCACTTTTGTAAATCATTTTAATGCACTTCAAAAAGCAATTTCTTATATAGAATTCAGCCTAAACCATAAATCATTTCATATCTCAAAACACAACAAAATCACGGCTGGAAACTAGCACAAATCATTGTTCTCAATCTGAATCAAAACCTGTTGTATCACCCTAGCCACAGGTGATCAACCTAGCCACAAGTAGTTGTCAAGGCTCCATCCCCGTCCGCACTACACTATCACGGTAGACCACTCCGAGCAGGAGTCCAATCACCCTAGTTGCAGCCTCAAAGTAACATACCACACAAGTACAAGCACGGGATGCATCCTCACGATGCCCCTGGTGCCCAAGCACCAGGGAACTCTAACCCTAAACCCAATAAACACTGACACTAATGGTAGTTTGGGTCTACTAATACCTCGGTCTTGTAGTACCACACAATCACGAGGCTCAGTCCTCGGACCCAAAACTTGACAACTACGAACTAGGACGCGTCCCCAACCATATGGAGGTCTTGGTACCTTTGTTGGTTCGGTCTTTCGATTTACGTGGTTCTTAAAACAAATGCAGCTTCCTTTTCAAATCTCTTTTAAAACAACTTCTCAAAACCAATTATTATTCTCAAAACCATTTCCATAGTTATTTACCAATTTATTAGCTCACAATCACTTTTCAAGTATTTCCTATTCATTTTAGGAAATCATTATCTCTACATTTATTATTCCCATACTTCCCATGTATTTCACATTTATTTAGCGTTATTTATTCTCAAAAATCATAGAAAACAAGCATTTTCCATTTGCTGAGCACTATATCCTTTGTTAGACAATCGCACAAGCTACCCACGCCCTAGAAACTCGTGACCTAGTTGCACTCTAGATTCACGCTAAAAGTCCTTGTTGATGATTCGTGCTAACAGTTTTACATATAAAACTCAAAAACACAGAGCATACTAAACTTCATAAAAATCCCGTAAAATAATTAGAAAAGCTCAAAAAACATCAGGGACCATTTCCATATGTCCAGAGCATGCATAAACACATTACAGGATTCTTATAACACTTTCACAACATGGATTTGCATATATATATATCTATATATATGTGTATATATATATATATACATTTATATATATGTATACATGTATATATCTATATATATATACCTTTATATATATATATATATATACATTTTGTAAGGACCTGGATCTAGATCAGCATTTTTTGTTAGACATTCTTAATGGAGTTTTGGGTTGTTAGATGCTAAGTTCCCTACATTCGTTCTAAAATGCAGTACTAGCAGCGTTCTACGCTTGTAATGTGAGCTTTTGGCCTTTTTGGTGCTATGTGATTGTAGTGTTGTGCTAACCCTCGTGGAAGTCTGAGGGTTTGACCTGGGCCATGGAGTTTTATTTGGCATGCTTGGGTGGCTGGTCCTTGGTTGCATGAGTCACATGGACGTGGAAGGTCACGTGGTTTTGTTTCGTGTTGTGGCTTCTTCCTTCCTTTCTTCCTTTCTTTCTTTTCTTTCTTTTTCTTTTCTCTCTCTTTTTTTCTTCCTTGGGTCTAGCCCATTTCCCTTCTCCTTCTTTTTCTTCTTCTTCTTCTCCTACTGAGAAACAAAACAGTGAGAAAGGAGAGATGAGATGGAGACGTGAGAAGGCTAAGGGATGAAGAGGTGGCCGAAGGAAGAGAAGCTCGTCGCCGTCACGCCGCTGCCATCGTGAGGAGGAAAAGAAGAGGAGGTTCAGTGAAAGAGAAAGAGGAAGAAGGCTCGCCATTGTCAAGGTACACACCCTTCATAGGAATTCTTTCTTGTCCAATTCATTGCATAGGGGCATATTAGTGTGGATTGAATGTGTTTAAATGCTTGGAGCATTTTCGGTAATTTTACGATGTTTTATTAGGATTTTTATTGGCACCATAGTAGGTTTTGGAGGAATAGTGATTTTGATTGTTTTCTTGAATTTCTCGAGTCACAAGAGTCGAATTCTCGTGTTTTTTGTTCTGAACTATCAAGCTCAGAGAGTTCTTTAGTCTGGTCTGTGGAATGTGATTTTTGGTGACTCATATGATTTTTAGTCCCACAAATTTAATTGTAGTTTATACTATTCATCCAAGAGGTTTTTCAGTGATTTCTCGAGCTATAGGGCATGGAATTGGATGATTCTTGCTCCATTGTGTTCCTTGCATGATTTCCTTGCACGAATTTGGGGTAATTTTCTCGCTTTGATATACTTTAATTGCTATTTGCTTTTGACTTGGCTTTAACTTTATTCTTGACATTTCAGGAAGGGGACGCGAGTCGGATCATGCGATGCCATTGGGGCCCGATGCTCGAACATTTCCATCGTTTACTAGATTTTCTACAGGACTTCCTTCTCCATCGGTCTCCATTTGGAGGTTTGCTGCGTCTACCCATCTTTCACAGCCATTACAACTTCTTTAGAGCCTTGGTAGAACGATGGAGGTTTGAGACGCACACCTTCCATTTGCCATTTGGTGAGCTGACTGTGCAGCCTGATCAGTGGGCTCTGCTGACGGGCCTTCCTTTTGGTGATGAGCCCATTATAGGTGAGACCACCCATGCCTTCCACCTTGTGCCTACACATCTGGGCTGTGTTACTCCTAAGCCACCTAGGGGGGAAACATATGATCACCGTGGAGTGGTTGAGAGAATGGGACAAATTCTGGCCCAACCCTGAACCTGATAGTGAGGAAGCAGATTTTGTACTGAGGCACTTTCTACTGGAGCTGCTACTAATGATCTTCTGCGATTCGTCGGCCTATTGTATCCATGCTGACTGGATTGCGTATCTGACCAACCTGGAGCATCTGGATCATTACGATTGGGCTGGTGCTAGCTACACTTGGCTGATCTGTGGACTTGACAATGTAATCAAGCTGGGGCGCTGTTCTTATGTGGGGCTATACCCTCTGTTGACTGTAAGTATTTGCTTCTGTTACTTTGCAAAACAAATTTCCTTTATACTTTATATTTGATAAACTGACTTGTGCTTGCATTTATAGTATTGGATCATGGAGCACATCACCAGAGGGCATTGCTTTGGCCGCCTGCGGGACGGGCTCCTGCCCCTTCCACGCCAGTGGGTCGAGCCTGACCACCGGGCTGCTGCTGGGGTGTTTAGCTATGAGTCCTATCGGTATCTGTTGGACCTGGTAGAATTCGAGGATGTAAGTCTCTTCTGCCATTTAACTTTGCATGCCTGTTGTGCTTCGTTTACAATTCCCTGTTTCTGTAACAGGTCCACCTATGCCCTTTTGCTTGATATGATGGCTTCGACTGGGCTCCCTTGAACTCTGGTCACGTTCTTAGGGATAAACAGGTGAAATTCTATTGCATGAAGAAGTCGGCCTACTACCTCCCAGGGCGTGTGTGGCATCAGTTCTCGAATGTAGTTTGCATTCCTGCCCCTCCTCCTGCTGACATGGATCGCCCGACTACAACTCGCTCGGTTACTAGAAGCTGGCATGCAGCTGCCATAGCTTCCCAGGACAGGCACGTCCTTTGAGAAGTCAACTACACAGACTACCTTGCTTGGTACAGGCATGTGGGGAAGCCGTACCTATTCGAGGAGGCAGTGCGGGATAGCCAACGTGGGATGTGGTATGCCTCTAGCTGGGCCTAGGTTCAGGATTTCCATTTCTGCTTTTCATTGCTATTGTGTGAATTATGACAATCTGACATTCGCTATAATTCACAGGGCTTCGAGGAGCAATTTGGCGACTTCTACGCTGATATTCGCCGAAAGAGGGTAAAATTTTTACTTTGCAACCTACCATCTTGACTATATCTGACACATCTGTTATTTTGCAGGAGCTGCGCTAGCGCAATATCATCCGGGTATGCTTCTCTCTGGTGCCCCTACTGCCACCTTAAAAATTCTTATTGCTAACATAAGCTTGATTTTGCAGCAAGACTTTCCTGCCTAGGGAGTGAATGTAGCCAGCAGTGGGGATTTCACTATGGAAGCATCTGAGGAGGATCGTTCAGACACCGAGGTTACCCAGGCGGTTCGCGACTCTACTCCTCGCTCTCAGGCTGCCGCAGCTACTTAGTGGTCGCGTCGAATCACTCGACGAGGCAACAGACTCCTATCCGAGTACTTCCAAAAGGCGGCATTTGACGAGGAAGATTCAGATGACGAGTAGCTTTTACTTGTAATTTTTGTTGGAAATTCTGTAATAACACTGGCACATTGTAACTTCTTCTGAAAATTTATAAGAAAATTTCTGATTCTGCGATGTGCCCCTCGGGGTTTTGTATGTGTAGGTTGTATGCAAAAGTACTCTGTGCAGGGTTAAACAAATGGCACCGATTTTGGCGATGTCCATATTTAGAGGAGGTACTGCTGAAATTTTGCAACCATTCCAGGCGCCACCTAGGTGCACCGCCTCGGTGCACCGCATAGGTGCGTCTGACAAGTGCGCGTCATAGGTGCGTCTGATAGGTGCGCCTCCAAAAATGGCGAGTTTTGTTTTCCTTTTTTGCTGAAAACCCTTCTTGCTCTTCTATATAAGCCCGCGCCCTGTGAGAAACCACGCCGTCTTTTCTGAAAAAACACAGCGGCAGACCTTGCTTTTCCACTTTTTGCTCATTTTCTGATCTTCCTGGGCACGGGTTCTGCATTACCATGGTATGGGCTACTGCATATATCTATTCTGTTGCTTTCCTATTGTTCTCTTGCAGATTTGCTTTGCATTATATCACTTTCATGGCAAAACTTCGGAACATGCTTCTTGATTTTTGCAAATGCTTCTTGTATCACATCATGCTAGATTGCTATGCTTGCCCCACGCTTATGTCAAGTTCTATCGTTTTACTGCCATATTTGGTTCAAATCTGTGCCTGTAGAGTAATCCTACCATGCTGACCCCTAAGCACTGCTCGAACGCCCTACTTGGCTGGATTGACGCTTTAACTGCCGATGATCGGAAGCAACTCCGGATTTAGGGTATTTCCTCCTCCCTCTTGAGTATAGCCAAGGTGGAGGTTAATTGGCATTTACTGTGTGCCATGGCGCTATTTTGGAAGCCAGCCCTGCATGTTTTCTGCTTTGGGCAAGTGGAGATGACAGTAACTCTGGAGGAAGTCAGACGACTCTGTGGTCTATCCCTGTTCATGTCCATGCTGGTGTTTACCTACCATGACAGTTATGTACATGTCGTGAGCCGACTCACATGTATTGCAAAAGATGTCTATGAGGAGAAACTCATCTGCCAAAATGGTCCTACACCCATGGTGTGCCTGGATTATTTTGGTGCAATCATTGGTGCCCGCTCCTCCATGGGTACCCTATGGCATTATTGCTTTGTACTGCGTTTCCTTGGGGAGCTGATCTTTAGTCATGGCCGGACGACTGTGGCTATCGAGGTGGCATAAATAGCCTGGGCGGTAGTTGTTGGCCAGATCGACTTGGCCCCTATCCTTCTTGTCGAAACCTATGTTGGTTTGGATCGAGCGTTGAAGCGCTCCTGGCATTTCTATGGGTGTGGCGCCCTGGTGCAGGTAAGCAAATCATTGACTTTTAATTATTCTGTTGTGCTTTCATTAACCATGATCCCATTTTTGCCAGGTTTGGTTTGCTACCCACATGGGAATGAAAATTCTGTGCCCTCGGCCTTCTGCTTTTGAAGCCTATAGCCGTACTCATCATTCAAGGACACTCCCAGGGGTACAAGAGCTGTGCGACAAACTGTGGAATCTTGATGCAGATTCTGTGACATGGTGCATCATATCCTCGGCGTCTAGGACCTTTACTGCCTTCTTCAATGCCACGAACATGCAACTCGTGGTTCTCCCTGGATTCTCTGGTGGCGTGGAGTATCACCCCGTCCGGGTCCTTCGCTAGTTTAGCTTCTGCAAAGACTCTATTAAGCAAAGCCCCTGCCCTGACCAATATAAAAAGCATGCTACTGGCTCAAATGCATCTACATCTGAGTTGGTCCGACGAATGACTGCTGGTATCAAGTCTTCCGGTATTGCCATTATTAAAGGCTCTGGCTGTACAGCAAAATATGAGGCTGAGATAAGGGAGACATGGCCCCTGAGCGAGATTCCACCTAGTGTCACTAATTTCACGGGGACTAGCAGTTCAAAGAGGCCCCGAGCTGATTAGCAATATTTGTATTCATGATAGGCCATAATAAAATTGTTGACACTGATGTCACATTGCATTGCTTATACTGGTTCTTGCAAGTCTATATCTGCTTTTAGGATCAATTTAATTGGCATGTCCCTGATTTCAAGTCCCTCCATTCTAAAGAAGTGACTATCATGCCCCTGGCCGAATGCTTGCTTGCCCAAACCACGACTCATAAGACAGCTGACATGCCCCTGGCCGGATTATAAACAAAATGCCTTGCAAAGTAAATGCACATGTGCTTGACTAGCATGTGCCCTAGCCAAATGCTTACACGACTCATAAGGCAGCTGACATGCCCCTGGTCAAAATGCGAACAAAATGCTTTGTACAATAAATACAAATATGCTTGACTAAACTAAATGCTGTGCAAAAGACACAAATGCAAAGAAATGATTAATTGATATATTGGTGCCCTCAGCGCCAAGGAAGTCTGTTTTGCCTGCGATAGAAGGTGACACTGTCCTCAACTCATGCGACACTAACCTAGGCACTTAGGTTTATTTGTGGCTCTCCATCAGATTCATAGGCCTCATGCCAAAGTCTTGGGGTCCTATACCTACTCTTTTAAGGATTCATTTTCTTTTCTCCCTCATAGGCATGCTAACTGACCCTACTCATGCTTGAAGGTAATAAACACTTATGCTGAGGGGGGTGGCTGCTATTTCCCTTGTGCTGAAGGGGTTGTTCACATGCCTCTCTCAGTGGAGCTCAACTTCTGTCTACTACTTCTCTCTCCTTATTTCTTTTGTGCTCCAAGATCTTGTGTATTTTTCTTTATTGCTCACACTCTCTCTAGACCTAACATTTTTACTCCCTCTCGAGATATAGGTCCCGTGGGAATTTGTACATTTAGCCCATTCCTCTGAAATCTCTCTCTCACATCCTAAGCTTCTAGGGTAGTAGC
>JAMKQA010006225.1:0-14573 GCA_024699735.1 Posidonia australis | reverse complement strand
TTGGAGAGTTTGTAATTCAAGACAAGGTGGAGATTGTTGTAAATATGTCTTGAATTATGTCTTTGTTTCAGGGTTAGTTTGGTCATTAGACCATTTAGGTGCCCTAGTATTTAAGAAGGCTAAGGCACAGATTATGTAACCTCTTTGGTCATTATGTAACCCTATTTTGTCTCCAATTGTATAGAGAGAACTCCTCCCTCTTCTCTCCATATCTAGGGTTTCATGTGAGGTTCATTTGTGGGGGAGGGTTTGGATGCTTGGGATGTGGGCATCCATCCGTTCGTATTTGTTTTCTCTTCACCACTCGGCACAACAAAGGAGATGTCCCTATAGGATCTGTAGGAGAAGCAAAGATGAAAACAAACAAGCTTACACAAAAACCAAGGATTTATGTGGTTTGACAAGTTGCCTACATCCACAGTCGCATTAGGGTTTTCTTTTTATTGTCCAGATAATATCTTAAGAGATATTATTCCTAAAATATCTCAAGATATAATACCTCTAAAATATCTCAAGATAATATATAATTAGTGGGTCTAGGGTTTAGCATATGCAGGCTCCACATACCCAACAATCTCTCACTTGGAAACTAATCTTCTGATCATTAAAGCTCTTCTGATCATTAAAACTCTTCTCCTTATGTTTTGAGTGATATTCCTAGTGTGGCATCTCTTTTTTCAAGTACCTTGGAAACCAATTAAGGCTATGCATAGCCTTAGTTTCTAAGTTCTTACATCCTTTGTAAGCATGTCTGATGGATTCTCTGCACTAAGTATCTTCTTCAATGTCAAGGTTCCATCCTCAATTAACTCACAAATGTGATGATATCTCAACTAGATTTGCTTGGTCCTAGCATGAAAGATTGGATTCTTTTCAAGATGAATGGCACGCTGACTATCATTGAAAAGTGTATTGCTGTCTACTTTTTTCCCAACTCTTTAAGAAAATTCTTCAAACCAAATCATCTCTTTGATAGTTTTTGAGATTGCCATGTTTTTTATTTTAGTAGTTGAGAGAGAAACACTCTTCTGTAGTTGTAGATACCTTGATTTTGTAGTCACTTGGCAGCAGACTCCTCTAGAAAGATGCTCTGATTCCAACCACCAAACTAAAACCCTAACTCTACCAAAACCCATAAGCCCATTTAGGCCTACACAAGCCCATTAAAGCCCACACAAGCCTACTCTAACCTAATCAAAAATCACAACCAAACAAAACTCATTTAAAACATTTAAAATCCAAATTAATCAAGTAAAAATCCCAATTAAAACTAAAATTAAATAAAACCCACTTAAAGCCACTTAAAATCTAAATTAATTAAGTAAAAACCCTAATTAAAACCAAAATCAAATAAAATCCATTTAAACTATTTAAAATCCAAATTAATCAAGTGAAAACCCTAATTAAAATCAAAATCAAGTAAAATATACATAAACCTTTTAAAAATCAAATTAATTCAGCAAAAACCCTAATTAAAACCCTAATCAAGTAAAACTTAATAAAATCCATTGAAAGTTAAATTAATTAAAAAGAAACCCTAATCCAAAAAAAATCAAGCAAAAAACCAATGAAATCAAAATCTAAGTCAAAACCCTAAGTAAAACCAATTAAATCAAAATTTAAATTAAATCCCTAATTAAATCAAGTAATGAACCAATTAAATCTAAATTAAAACTCAAACATAAAACTTTAATCCATTTAAATTTAGAAAAAACACTAAAACAATAAAACACAAAATGACCCTAACTTAAAATCACAAAATTAAACTCAAAACCCTAAAAACCCTAATTTAAACTCACTTAATTAAACTCAAAACCTTAATTAAAATCCTAAAAACCCTAATTTAAAGTCACTTAATTAAACCCAAAACCCTAATTTAAAATAAATTAATTAAACTCAAAACCCTAATTAAAATCCAAAAAAACCCTAATTTATTACCAATTAATTAAACCTTAAATCACAAAATCAAAAATTTAAATTAAAATCACAAAACCTAATTAAAAACCTAAATCTAAAATCCAAAATCCAAATCCCTTAAAAAATCCCTAAAACAAAAACCTAAAATACCCTAAAACCCAAAGCTCAACTACCAAGCTCAATTTAGCCTAATGCATCTCTCAACCAAAAAACTTAGGCAAAAGGAAAAATAATTCCGGCATCGTCGGCGACCCCTAACTTTTTCGACGACATCTTCGGCAGAATCCCATTATCTCCGGAGCATATCCTTGATCTCCCATGATCTCTGGCCATTCCCCCTCCAGCTCACGCCCAATCCAATGATGTCTAGCCACTAGAGGAAGATCGACGGTTGGAGAAGGCCTCGCTAGAGTTTAAAAGGACTGGCCGCCGATAGTTTTGGGGAACCCCTCCTTTAGCGGCGCGCTTGAAATCCAACAGAGATGACCCCCTCAAAACCTAGCTGATCCATTGATTTTCCCCATGTCTAGAGCTCCCTCTCCAACCATTTCTTCATCCCCTAGAAGCCCTAGCCACCATCGCCAGAGCTACAACTAGAGGAGCATCGCCGTCTAGTCGCGCTGGGAGAGACATTAGCCACCACCCAGGTACTCCTCTCCCCTCTCTTTCAATCCCAAATAGCTTCCCCAACCTTTTATGTGCTTTTTGCCGAAGTTAGCTACCCTGTCAGTCGTCTCCCCCTCTTTCGGTGGTGGGTCACCACCATCGACGAGGCTGCAAGCCTCCTGGGACTGGTTAGGCCCCACGGGCCTCTCCTCCTTCTTCCTCCTCCTCTTCCCTAAGTTCCCATCACTCAAGGGAGGACCCTCAGGCCTCCCGTACCTAAGAGCGCCATCGCCGTCACTTTGCACTGTCGACCACCGTCGTAAAGCCCCCTACATCCTCTGGATGCTCTCGCCACTCATGACCGCCTCTAGAAGATCTGTCTCGTCGCCAGGAGCCTCCTCATCCCGCCATGCCACATCCGTAGCCACCGGAGTAGAGCCCTCACTGTTGCAACTCCTGCCGCCGACGCCAGAGATGAAATGTCACGCCCTATAATTTCCACAATAATTTAAAACAATTAAATTACGAAAAAATTAAAGCCAAACAGTAAATATCTAACTACTAGGAACCTGTGTGTGTGGCTAGGAGACTCCAGACTATATGCACTATGCTAACTCTTAGCATGCCTACACCTGCAAATCAAAAATACGAGGAAAAACGTATGAATGACAAAAGTCACCCGGTACGCACCCCACGAAAACCACATGAAAACAAAAGTATAATCAATTTTCCTTTTAAATTCATTTCGCAAACCAATTCTCAAAACGTCATAAACCAGGCCCACACCGGCCAAAACCACAACTAGGGCTCTAGTACCCCAAAGCCACAAGCAAAGGCCCTCAATGGCCAAAACCACACATAGTGAGTCGAGAAGCCTGGTGCCAGACAACTAAACTCTAGCCACATGCAGTTTGCCATGGAGTGACCTTGATGTTCTACACTGCCACAGTGTGCCACCCTGTGCAGGTGCCAACCACTGTCCCACAATTCTCCCACTTGGAGAACCCTTACAAAGCCAACCCTACCAGCTACGGGGCACGTGTCCCACCCACACTGGCTATCACAGGGTATGCCTCCTCACAGCGTCCTCCACACATGGTGATCAGGAGGGAGTGTCATACCTCCACACCCGACGACAATCGAGCCTCAATGATCACAGCGACATCAGGAGTATCATACCTCCCCGTCATGCCACGAAACACCTCAACCCGTGAACCACAACCCTAGCCTTGAGACGATAGTCAATGAGTCTCATACCTCTAAGACCTGACGCCCATCAGCCATAGGTATCTCAGCCCTCGACCTCAACCAGCGAGTCGCGCCCAACCACCCGAGAATGTCGTCACATTCCCTGGTCCCAACGACACAGTCCCACACTGTCTCGACCCTCACACAGTAAACCAGGAAAACATTTTCCAAACCAGACCTACTATTTCCTTGAAATCCATTTCCAATACCATTTTCATATCTTTTAAAAATTCTTCCAAAACCTCGGCAAAGCGACTCGTCAGGTGTCCCAGGGGACCACCGCTGACGGCCCACAATCCCATCTCAATGGGACAAAACACAGCAATCTAGAAAGCCCTCGGAAACGCATTTTATAAACTAATTTGGGCCCTGATTCAGCATGCTGAAAATCAAGTTCGGTATGCCGAAATCCACTGATTCAGCATGCCGTTCTGGCTCCGGTATGCCGAAATCCTCTGGATCGGTCGACTGGGGTGATTTGGCAGCCCGAATCGACTAGAGGACCAAACTGACAGAAAAACAGTATACCGAACGAAATCGGTATACCAAAATTCACTGATTTGGTATGCCATTTTCATTTTGGTATGCCAAATTCTACGATTCCAAAAAATGGTCCAAACCCTATCATCTGAAATCTCCCCAACTG
Source organism: Posidonia australis (assembly GCA_024699735.1). Taxonomy (NCBI): domain Eukaryota; kingdom Viridiplantae; phylum Streptophyta; class Magnoliopsida; order Alismatales; family Posidoniaceae; genus Posidonia; species Posidonia australis. Next base: position 10,156 of record JAMKQA010006225.1, on the reverse strand, counting down.
AGACCTCCGATCGGACCCCCTAAACAAGCACCAAAAATCTTGCATAAAACATAAGATGTAGACCCTCGAGTCTACTCCAGATCGCAACAAACAAAGCTAAAATCCATTCACCATGCATCAAGATATAAAATCGGAAAGGCAGAAGGGTCAAAAAGACCCAAAACACACCAACCATCATAAATGCCAATAAATTCGCCATAAATACACAATAAATCACCATAAATTCTAGGAAAGTAAATTTACCTAGATTTCATGCAATCCTAGCATTTTCTACCAATTCCATGCTCTTTGTTACATGAGGTGGAGATGTGTACCGGAAAACGCCTCCGACGATCTCCGGCCAACCCCCGACAAATCCGGCAAACTTCGACGCAACCATGGCCACGGGAGCACTCCACGCAAGCTCCACGCACCACACAAACCACCACAGCCCTTCCGCTTCCCTCTCTCTCTCGGTGCGTAACAGGCGGAGGAAACAAGGGAGACGAGTGGAAGGAGAAGGGGAAAGGAGAAAGAGCAAAGAAGGAGGAGTGGGGAGGAAGGGAAAGAAGGGTGGGGAAGGGAGAAGTGCACGCTAGGGAGGAGAAGGAAAGAAAAAGAAGGCAGCGATGGGCGGCGGAGGAGTGTGGTGTGGCTTATAAAGCCTACGCTCGTAGTAGCTGGGAACGTGCTCACCTGTACGTCACAGCCACTGGCACATCGCACAAGCAACCAACCACTCCGCCCAACCCCTAGCCACAACCAACGGCCCACGAACGTGGCCCCAAGCGGACCCCACACTTGGGCCCCACATGGATAGTGCCACAATGCATAGTGCCAAACCACGCACAAGGACATGTAAAAAGAAGCTGGCCCACGAGGCCCAAGCCTAAAAGCACAAAACCACACAACAAGCCTCGGAACAGTAACACCTGTCCAGGAATAAAATTCATAAAATGTAAATAATTACAAAATGAATTTTACGGGTGTTACATGGGAGGAATACCTCAGGCCACCCCAGTCCTCGCCGACACCTCCAGGAGCCTCCTCGTGATGCCTTGATGCTCCTTCGACCTCCACTCAAGCCTTGCCATTGCGAGAGTGCCGCTGCCATCTCGTCGCCATCTTCCCCAACGTCGATAGGCCACCTCGTCGGAGCTATAGGTAAGGAAGGCATCTTAGGCCGCCCCGGTCCTATCCACCATGCTGGAGAGCTCCGTCGTGCCGCCATCAAGTGTTGGATCGAGTGGCTTCTCTAGAGGGGGGTGAATAGATAATTTTAATTTTTTAATATTTACTATCCCAATTTTAAGTATAAGTTAACCTAAATGAAGCGTAATGAGAAGTATACAAGCAACTGATAATAAGCATACAAATTTTAGGGCTAAGGATAATACATGCACATGATGGGGATAAGAGAAATCGAATACACAGGCTATTTATAATGGTTCGACCAAAACCCCGGCCTAGTCCACTCCTCAAGAACCTCTTGAGATTTTTCCCTTTATACTTAAAACAATAAAATGCTTACTTGTATTGGATGTCCCACCAACCCAATCCTTGCTCCTTCCACTTCTCGTTCCCCGAGAAGCTAGAGCCTCCCCTTGTAGCTTTACAACTTGCGACTTCCCTTTCACAGTGCGCTTTTACAAATGAATTACAATATCGCCCGTGAAGAGAATGTAGGATAGAGTTTGAGCATGGAAATAGAGAGATACAAGTATATGAATGTGATATCTCTATCAAGGCACGTAGAGGTCCTATTTAGAGCCAACGGACTATTGAAAAATGTGTCTAACGACTAGAAAACGGTCATAAACAGCTAGTTTCTCAGTATGCCGTTTTGACCTATAGAATGTCATTCTTCTCTTCAAGCAGCAACTCTCAGGCAATTCGGTATGTCGGAATTCCTTCGGTATGCCGAATTATCCTGAAATGATATACCGTTTTAGCCCGGTATGCCGTTTTATCTTCAGCTTTATCTCCACAGCCTTTTTCAGAGTTCCATTTCTTGTGTCGATTTTTCCTGTTTTGGTATGCCATTTTTCTCTGGTATGCCGTTTTTTGATTCTTCATCTTTAACTTTGGAGTACCGTTTTGTATACCGAATTTTCCTATATCGGTACGCCGATTTTGATACTTCATATATTTTACAACCAATTTGCCAAGTACGACTTTACATATTCATTTACAACATATTATAAAGTTTGCGTGACATATGCATATACTCAAGTATTTTTTTCAACCTTTTTCTTTCATGAGAATATACAAAAATTCATTAGTCAAGTGTAATCATCAAAACACAATATATTTCTAACAATCTCCCCCTTTTTGATGATGTCACAATCGAAATATCAATTGTGAGTTCTAATCATATAGGATAAGATTTCAATGATTACCTCCCCCTTTAACTAAGCTCCCTTTATGAATTTTTTATAACTTTCAATAAGACATTCAATAATAACCTCCCCTTTAAATTAAGCTCCCCTATTTATATATTCTATAATTGATATTTTCATATATGCTATTTAATTCTCCCACTTTTTGACATAATAAAAAATGTGACGTAATCAAAAACAATATATAGAATTATCAACCAAAACAAACAGAAGAAATTAAAATATAAGGTCATTAAGAACTCAATTCAGTTACAATAGATGTCCAAATATCATAAAAATCAAAGAGACAAACAAGTGACATTACAACAACAAATATAAGGAGTAGGCGGATTTATATGTTCGAGAATATCCTGGTGATACTCTTGAACAGTGTCTTGGTATGCCTCGACTTGATCATTGAGTTTCTTTATGCTTTCCATATACTCTTGATGTCATTGATTTTGTTGAAGCATAAGGTCAGAAATCAGCTTTTGTTGTTGAAGTTGGATGTCCATTATTTTCTTTTGGTGAAGATACATCTCTGACATTTGCTACTGAAGTGAATCCAATTTCTTAGATATATAGGACTCTTCTTCGACTTCTTCTTCAGAACTGGCATCTTCGTCTCTTGCTTGGGTTTACGGTGGTGCAAAAGTGGAACCCTCAGGAAGATTTCTAATTTTAGTATGAAGTTCAATAGATTGTTCCATCTTAGCCACAACTTGAGATCCTAAAGGTTTGGATTTGACGGATAGGCTTGGTTCATCATCAAGAGGAATGTCGTAATTTTCAAACAAATAAGTTAAAGGAGGCCCAAAAAACAATTTGGTTTTTACATGAGTGATACAGTGAAAAATCACTTGACCCCAATTAACTGGAATTTGTTTAACAATGGCATAGACCGCTTTACAAGTAAGCTCACTTAACTCATCTTGGTGGCCTTTCTTTTGGACTAAATTGGCAACCACAATGTAGGCGATAATACGAGATTGTTTAGTGAGTTGCTTGATCTTACTAGGTTTGAAGGTGCTCCTACGGTTCAAGGATATTTGTAACCATGCCGTCGGGGGTGGCAACAAATATATGTGTGCCAAAGTCAGCAAAGCCACGGCAAAAATAAAATAATGCAAAAATGCAAGAGTCGCCTCCTAGTCTATTAAAATGGAAGACAAGGAAAACCATATAACATGAAAATCATGCAAAATAATAAAAGAAAAGTCTTCGTAAACCAGAAATGCCGGTAAGGATCCCTATTACGCACGAGGAAGGTGTTAGGCACCCTCGTACGCCCGATAAATCGGTCTTCTATTGGTTTCTCTTTTGCTAATGAAATGTCGGCTTTGTAGCCTTTGCTGTACGCCCGAGGGCGATATGTCGTGCCATGCAAATGCGTGTGGTGTCTAAAGTATGGATGCATGATGTGCAGGGGTGTGTCCTAATGCTCAGAAATATCGCTCGTATGCTGGGTCAAGTGTTGGTGCAATAATATTGCATAATAAGATCAAAGATCTAATATCTTGAGCGAGTTATCATCCTTGCTTTACTATATGCCTAATGCAATCTAAGATGCGGGAAAACTGCTGAAAACCAAGGTGTGCCTTCCTAATGCATCAAGGAAGAAAAACAAAGGAAAACCCAGAAGCAAATTGGGTCAAGAAAGCAAGCAAAAGCATGTGAAAGCCTGTTGTGTGCTACTGAAAACAGGCCACTGCGCCTGTTTGGTGCGTCAGACTGGTGCTCCAGTCTGGTGCGCCACCTATGTGCGTCTAAGTGGGCCAGTAAAATATGCTGAGGGAAAAACAGAAAGCCACACAAAACCAAAAAAAATCAGAGGGTGCACTCTGGAAAATTATGCAGTAGAATCATTCTGTAAAACTTAGAAAAACCATGTATTAAAAGTGCAAGAAATGCAAATGCAATGACCTTGTGCTCAAGGGCTAATAGCCTCACACAAGGTCTCACCTATTTAAGCTAGAATGAAGAAGTAGGGTTCAATCTGGCCACTGGGTCATGGGCTGATGCACAAGGCTCTCCACGTAGGAGTAAGGTGCAATCGACCTACCAGATTCAGCCTAGAACTGAATATCAAAATAGAGAACACAGTTGGAAAACAATCTGATCAAAACTGAAAAGCATGTAGGTGACATCATAGTACATCAGAGAATCAGTCACAAAAGAAACAAGCTTAAAACCTTCGATAAAGCCATGTAAACAATGATGCAATGCAAGTGTTCTGCTCTCTGACCAGTCAGGCGCGCCTGCTCGGTGCGCCAGCGTGGTGCGCTGGTTGGGTGTGCCTGAGAAGTGCGCCCCAGAGAATCTGGATCAGACTGCAATCTAATCCAGAATCCACCTAGTCAAAGTCAAGCAAGTTGGATCCCACGCCCGCGGAAATCCAAAGGGGCAAAGGACCTTGACCGCCCGGTCAAAGTCAAGCAAGCTGGATCCCGCGCCCACGGAAATCCAAAGGGGCAAAGGATCTTGATCGCTCGGTCAAATTCAAGCATGCTGGATCCCGCGCCTGCGGAAATCCAAAGGGGCAAAGGACCTTGACCGCCCGGTCAAAGTCAAGCAAGCTAGATCCCGCGCCCGCGGAAATCCAAAGGGGCAAAGGACTTTGACCGCCCGGTCAAAGTCAAGCAAGCTGGATTCCACGCCCGCGGAAATCCAAAGAGGCAAAGGACCTTGACCGCCCGGTCAAAGTCAGCAAGTTGGATTCCGTGCCAGCGGAAATCCAAAGGGGCACGAAGGGTCTCACCTGCTCAGGATGAGATCCAGGAAAACAAAGCGATAACCCTAGGATTATTCCTTTGGAAGGAACTACTATATGCTGATTGCCGAGATTGCGGTGCGGAGACTGGCACTCCTATCGAGATGCATGTTCAAATCTCCCGTTTGCTGTGATTCTCCAAATTGTTTGCAAAAGGTGAGGACTTATTTGCCAATGCACAAAACTTGAGGGCTTTACTGTAAATTGTCCAACCACAACTGCTTTTTTTGATTGCTGTACTGCCATCGTGCTGTGACATTTGGGGTTCCGTTGTATATCAACAAATGTCTGCTTTGAAACAAACTTCCCAAGCCCTTCATGGACTGATTTGCAATTTTACAAAACGTAAGGGGTTTTCTGCAAATTACCCCACACAGTGCATTTTGTGAGCTACATGCTGAAAACTACATACTCTGCACTTGATGCATAAGCTGTGAGATGATAAGAGTTGGAACGCAATTATCACGGTCATTTTGCATTTCTGAAACTTGACTTATTTCTTGTGTGGGCCCCACTGACTAACTGTCATAACTGCCAAGAAATATTTCTCTTTGCTACTTGGAACTGTAAGGGGCTGTTGCTGTTTGGTTATGCATGTTTTTTGCTGTTGATTGGGTTTCATATCCTCAAAAAAACATGCATAAGGTTTCATTTAAATTTCTCTTCCTCCGAACCGCCTCTTCCTCTTCTTCATTCTTTTTCTGAAACCCAATGAAACCCGCCTCTTCTCTTCTCAGTGGCAGAACCCACTCCTCTTTCCTCTCTCACTCGCAGTGGCGGTGCGCGAGAGGTGGGCCGACGCGCCTGCTGCTAGTGCGCGCATGAGGCTCGTCGTCGTGGTGCGGAGCAGTTGCGGCGGCATCACAGTCAGCGGCGGCATCACAGTCAGCGGCGGCATGGATCTAACCCTCCAGGACTGGCTGGATTGAGGATCGCCGACGAAGGTAATATCTGATCTCCCCACCCCTTTGCGCATGCTTGTATACCTCCTCTGTTCTGGGTAGTCGACGGTTGGAGGGGCTCCGATGGGCAAAGGAGCAGCAGGTCTGTTCTGTGCATGTTGCGGCGGCAGACTATGGGTTTGCCTGCAGTCGTGGCTTGTGGGGAGCAACGGCTGGCTGCCGACGATGCTCCGGCGGTATGGTGGTTCTCTGGCTGCAGGTTGCTGGGTTTAGCCGTTGCGGCGACGGGCTCCGGCGGACTGGACCGCATGGTGGCTGCTTGGACTTGGAAATGTGGAAATGCCAGGGGAAGGCACGGGCTGCAGGGAATGATGGTTGGCTGCCGACGATGCTCCGACGGTGCTCTGACGAGCAGGGGCGATGGCCTGTGGTTGCAGTAGAAGCCACGCGGTGGCGGGTTGGAGATGAGTTAGGCACATATCTCTTGCTTGCATATGCCATATTAATCCACATTATTTCTGATTTTACTACTAACTGCTCTGCATCAAACTACTTGATAGCTTACATTTTTACAACCATCAAACATTGATTTACATCTGTATGCTTGCATTTTTTGCTGCCATATGCTATAGCCTTTATCAAAATGCCCTGCACCTTGCTATTATGCCAATGAATGTAATGCCACATTTGATTTTGAAACATTTTGCATTTATCATGCCTGCTGCTGCTGTTTAATTCTTGATTCGACTTTTCTCTTCTGTAGGACGACTCAGTTCCCGAGGCGGGAACCCCACAATCCTCGTGGGACATGCCATCTAGCTCTCGTTCCAAACGATGAGGCAGCTCTTCGAGGTCGTGGGCTTCTAGCAGCTCGACTCTTGTTATTCCCACTTAGGTAAATCAAAAACTGAACATTAAATGGGCATTTAAATCTGGTGTTTTCTGACAAATGCTTTTTCAGGAGTTCGGAAATTTCGAGGGGCGGTTGCTGAGTGACCGTCATATCTACGAGAGTCCCGAGTTTGGGGTAATTCTTCTGCTTTAGGAAGCTTTATCATTATAAATTGCTTTCTGCTTTTGACTTGGCTTTAACTCTGTTCTTGACATTTCAGGAAGGGGACGCAAGCCAGATCATGCGATGCCATTGGGGTCCGATGCTCGAACATTTCCATCTCCTGCCGGATTTTCTGCAGGACTTCCTCCTCCATCGGTCTCCATTTGGAGGTTTGCTGCGTCTACCCATCATCCACGGCCATTACAACTTCTTCCGAGCCTTGGTAGAAAGATGGAGGTTCGAGATGCACACCTTCCACTTTCCTTTTGGTGAGCTGATTGTTCTGCCCGATCAGTGGGCTCTGCTGACGGGCCTTCCTTTTGGTGACGAGCCCATTATTGGCGAGACCACCCACGGCTTCCACCTTGTGCCTGCACATCTAGGCCGTGTCCCTCCTAAGCCCCCTAGGGGGAAGTATATGATCACCGTGGGGTGGTTAAGAGAATGGGACAAGTTCTGGCCCAACCCTGAGCCCGATAGTGAGGAAGCAGATTTTGTACTGAGGCACTTCCTGCTGGAGTTGCTGGCTATGATCTTTTGTGATTTGTCGGCCTACTATATCCATGCTGACTGGATTGCATATCTGACCAACTTGGAGCACCTGGATCGCTATGACTGGGTCGGCGCTAGCTACACTTGGCTGATCTGCGGGCTCGGCAATGTGGTCAAGCTTGGGCGCCATTCTTATGTGGGGTTGTACCCTCTACTAACTGTAAGTATTTGCTTCTGTTACTTTGCAAAACAAATTTCTTTTATGCTTTATATCTGAAATACTGACTTATGCTTGCATTTACAGTACTAGATCATGGAGCACATCACCAGAGGGCATTGCTTTGGTCGCCGGCGGGACGAGCTCCTGCCCCTTCCCCGTCAGTGGGTCAAGCCTGACCATCGGGCTGCTGCTGGGGTGTTTAGCTATGAGTCCTACCGGTATCTATTGGACCTGGTAGAACTCGAGGATGTAAGTCTCCTTCTGCCTTTTAACTTTGCATGTCTGTTGTATTTTTTTCTTACAATTTTTTGTTAAAGTAACAGGTCCACTTACGCCCATTTGCTCGATATGATGGCTTCGACTGTGCCCCCTTGAACTCTGGCCGCGTTCTTAGGGATAAATAGGTGAGATTTTATTGCATGAAGAAGTCGGCCTTCTACCTCCCAGGGCGTGTGCGGCATCAATTCTCTGATGTATTTTGCATTCCTGCCCCTCCTCCTGCTGACATGGATCGCTCGGCTACGACTCGTTCAGTTGCTAGAAGCTGGCATGCAGTTGCCATAGCTTCTCAGGACAGGCACGCCCTTCGAGAAGTTAACTACACCGATTACCTTGCTTGGTACAGGCGTGTGGGGAAGCCATACCTATTCGAGGAGGCTATGTGGGATAGCCAGCGCGGGATGTGGTATGCATCTAGCTGGACACAGGTACAGAATTTCCATTTCTGCTTTTCATTGCTATCATGTGAACTGTGATAATCTGACATTTGCTATATTTCATAGGGCTTCGAGGAGCAATTTGGGGCCTTCTATGCCGACATCCGTCGGAAAAGGGTAAAATCTCACTTTGCAAGCTGCCATCTTGACTATATCTGACACCTCTGTTATTTTGCAGGAGCTGCGCTGGCACAACATCATCAGGGTATGTTTTTCTCTTCTGGTACTACTGCCGCTTTAAAAATTCTTATTGCTAACATAGGTTTGCTTTTGCAGCAAGATTTTCCTGCTCAGAGAGCGAATGTAGCCAGTAGCGGGGATTTCACTATGGAGGCGTCTGAGGAGGACTGTTCAGACACCGAGGTCACCCAGGCGGTTCGCGACTCTGCTCCTCGCTCTCAGGCTGCCGCAGCTGCTCAGTGGTCACGCCGAATCACTCGACGAGGCAACAGACTCTTGGCCGAATATTTCCAAAAGGCGGCGTCTGATGAAGAAGATTCGGAGGAAGAGTAGCCTTATTTTGTAATTTTGCTGGAAATTCTGTAATAATACTGGCACTTTGTAACAAAAAATGTATAAGAAAATTTCTGATTCTGCAATGTGCCTTTCGGGGTTTTGTATGTGCAGGTTGTATGCAAAAGATATTCCATGCAGGGTTAAACAAATGGCGCCGATTTTGGCGATGTCAACATTCTGAACAAATGCTGCTGAAATTTTCTGTCATTCCAGGTGCCACCTCGGTGCACCGCCGCGGTGCGCCGCATAAGTGCGTCTGCTATATGCGCCTCATAGGTGCGTCTCCAGAAATGGCGAGTTTCGTCTTCCATTTTTGTTGAAGCCCTTCCTGCTCTTCTATATAAGACTGCATCCTGCAAGAGGTAGCGCCGTCCTCTCTGAAAAAACTCGGCGACAGACCCTGCTTCTTCACTTTTGCTTATTTTCTGATCTTCCTAGACGCAGATTCTGCATCACGATGGTATGTGTTTTTCTGTTACTTGTTTCTCTGTTACTTGTTTTTGTAGATTTTGCTTGTTTTTTTCTGTTACTTGTCTTTGCAGATCCTTGTTTTTCCTGTTACATGCCTTTGCAAATTTGCTTTCCTGCTACATGCCTTTGCCGATCCTTGTTTTCCTGCTACATGTCTTTGCAGATTTTTTTGTTTTATACCACTTCCATGGCTGCAGACTTTGAACAATGCTTCTTGATGATTTTTTCACATGTTTCTTGTATCACCATGCCAGATTGCTACGCTTGTCCCATGCTTATGTCAAGTTCCGTCTTTTACTGCCATATTTGGTTCAAATCTATGCCTGCAGAGTTATCCCACCATGGTAACCCCTAGGCACTGCTCTGACGCCTTGCTTGGCTGGATTGATGCTTTGACAGCCGACGACCAGAAGCAACTTTGGATTTGGGGTATTTCTTCTTCCCTCCCGAGTATAGCCAAAGTGGAGGTTAACTGGCATTTGCTATGTGCTATGGCTCGATTCTGGAAACCAGCTCTGCATGTTTTCCGCTTTGGGAAAGTGGAGATGACTCTAACTCTGGAGGAAGTCAGGCGAATTTGTGGCCTGTCCCCGTTCATGTCCTCACCAGTGTTTTACTGCCATGCCAGTTATGTACACGTCGTGAGCCGGCTCACGTG
>JAMKQA010006224.1:0-12641 GCA_024699735.1 Posidonia australis | reverse complement strand
AGCTAGCGACTCAGACCAAAATGTTCAAGGGACTCAAGCCTACCACTAGCTCTTGCGGGTTAGCCCTGCCATAGCTAACAACCTTGAACGAAGTAAAATTAAGAATGCTTTTAAGAAAAATATGAAATATCTGGAAAATAGAGCAGAAGATCATCAGTCCTATGATCTAGGATGCCTCAAAGGTTTCTAACCTAAACGACTCTAGGAAATGTGAAAATAAGATATCTACACTTATCATTTTTCCATCTCTGGTATCTGGTCTTTGTTTCTGGATTGCCAGATTGGGATGCTTTGGCCTCTATTGTTGGTGGTTGGCGATGACAATCCATTTTCTAGGATGGATTTCTAGGTCACGGGTCGATACTATGGCTGAGTTGCACGACTTTGGTCAGACCAATTACCGGATGAACTTAGCTAGATCGTTTCATGTACTTATTGCCTGTGTTTTGATCCAAACTATTTCCATGCCTCTGATTTTGAGTATGTTGTACATGTTTTTGTTGTAGACACCCCACTTTGGCAGCCACTCACTCGCAAAATTCTCTAAAAGAGCGCATCAACAGCAATGTCGCACTTCCCTACATCAAAGCCCATTTCACACCCCAAAATCAGCCCTAACACCCTAAACTCGGCCCAAAACCATTAATCCACCATAAACTTATCCCAAACACCAAGCCCAAGCCCTTGATGCTCCAACAATCAAGTAATAGCCACAAGCTCTAGCCTAGCAATCAGACCATCGTGGCCTAATAATGTGGGTGGGATGCGTTGGTCGAATGCGCGGAAAGATTAGGGATTAAACTACTAAGGCTTGATTGGTCTTTTCACTTAGTGGACCATCAATCTACCTCTTCTCATTGGATAGCGTGGATTTGGGCATGTTCTCTAAACTTTCTGGACCATCAAGGCCCTCTACCCAATCCTATTTCCATCAAATCCAACCTTGATTTAATCTAAACCACTCCCCCTAATCGACCTTTTGAATCAATGACCACCATCACTTCCTTCCCTCTATAAATTATCCACCCACATCCAACAGTTCCTCCTCTGGGCCCTCCTCCTTCATTTTAGCCTTGAGCATACACACAGCCCCACCTTTGTCCATCCTTCACCTATTCTGTCCACCTCTTCAACATTTTCTGACCATCCAGTAATCACACAACTTCCCCTCTCAGCCTTGCACTATTGCATTGTGCCAAAGCATGTCCTAACCTTTTAGCAAAGCCTTCCCTCTCGTTGAAGTGTGCCCATACGTCCACTGGCCGTCTACCCATCCAGCCACCTCTCATCGCCGATCGAAACCTCCATGTCTCTCCTATCACCTCCAAACCACCAACAAGCCATACCAGCCCCTACATTACCCACACAAACCTTCCACTAGTCACACCACAACCCTCTGAGCCTGCCTCGTAGCCACCACACACTAACCATCGGGGAATCGCCACTACAAGTCGTCGTCGAAAGGAACAACCCACAAAATTCCGCAGGTTTGCTTTCACTCCCTGCTTGTTTCCTTTATGTTTCATTACTTCGTCGCATCATTTTTTTCATGTTTTATCTACATTTTCATGCCATAACCATGCACTCATTTCATACACTCGTCGCCGTTGATGGGTTCCAATGAGATTGAAAACGACCAATGGCCTATGTGCTCACTCACCTCCTATCTCGATTCTGCTCCACCTTCCTCCTCCTTCTCTCAGTCTTCCCTAATGTTCATTTGATGCTCCCTGCTGCCTATATGGTCAACTGGGCTGATGGACATCAACAGATCGATGGGAAGATAGTGGAAGGTCTCCATGTCATCCACTTGGATCCATCCTACGTCCATGCATTCCTCTTCATCCCTTTATACCTTTGGAAGCCATGGATTGTGTCGTCGAAGCCTCTGGTTGGAATCCACAATTGAGCTTGCCAATGAAACTCAATTTTTGATGAGGTAGATGGGTGGAGCCATTCGCATGACCCCGTCAACACTTGAGCGTCTAGGTACGTTCTACTGCATACCCTCTAGCTTCCCATGCATCGAGCATCCATCAATCGTCCATGCACTTGCATCTAGAGCAACGAAAGTTTGTAACTCTGTTCTGTTTTTGGCAGCCACGTACCGAATGCGTAGAAGGGCACAGGAGGTCGAATGCATGGTTTGGGCAGGCATCTGACTGAGCTGCCATGCATTGTATCTCCCTATTTTCTCTTTGATCATGCTTTGATTTCTAGTTTTCCTCCGGTATTTGCATTTCCTCACTTGTGTTGCATGCTTTCTCCCGCATCCATTCATCCATTAGGGTGATGACGATTATTATGTCGGATCCTTTTGACTAACGGTCCAGAATTCACATAACATTTCCAAGCATTAGTTTACATTGATTTCTGCCCCACTTATATCATTACATCAGCATGACCTATGGCATACATCCAATTTAGATAAGCAAACATACTTGATCATTCACATTGGCGACACACAAGTGAGTGATTAGCATAGAAAGACCGATTTCTCGGGCGTATGGGGGTGCCTAACACCTTTCTCATGCGTAACAAGAGTCCTTACCCTTTCTCAGGCTCTTCACGATCAATGTGTTGCATCCATTAGGCACGGAGCATGCACGCATTCATTTGCATTCATGTTGCATTGTTTTCCCGCATTTTTATGCATCCAGTTTTCCTTGTCTTTCTGGTTTTTTTTTAAAAGATTAAATGGCGACTTCATTTTGCCTTATCTTTCTTTGTTTTTCTTTGGTGTTTTCGAATCGAATATCCTTCCTTAGATTCACCATCTCTGCTATGACCTTATCGGTCATCTTGTGTCTACACATACAAGGAGTTCAATTCTGGCATGGTCACACCTATGTTTGGAGTCTTGTTTAGATTTATGTAATCTATTTTGGGACAATGAAAAGTCTGATGACTTTCACTTGTTTCGAGACCACGACTGGCTTACATGTCTAGGTTGCAAAGTTTAACCAGACCACAATGCACAACCAGACCAAGTCCATCACCTTGGTTTTCACATCCATTGCATTCTCTATTTGTATTCTCAGATCTAGTACTACTTTCTGTTCAAATCAATGCATTTACTTTACTAGTTTGCATTTTCATATTTGTTTTATTCATACATCATCTTGCTTAATGGCGAACATCCAATTGGCATTCAATCGCCCACATAGCCTCACATGTGAGCGAAAAAGTCATGAAAGACCAATTCGTTGGGTGTATAAGGGTGTCTAACACATTCCTCATATGTAATAGGAGTTCTTACCCTTTCTGTGGCACACATTGACCCATGTGTTGCTTCCATTTGGCATGGATTCTTTCTTGTTTCTTTTCATTTTGGTACATTGCCTGATTTTCGATTTTCCTTGTCTTCTGATTTGAATAGACTAGGTGGTGACTCCTTTCTTCCTTATCTTTTTCTCATTTTTTTTGTGATGTTTTCCTCCCCCTTGAGTGGAGCATCCAATCCTTCAATTTTGCCTCTTTCGTCGTGGCCTTATCGGTCTCATTCACGCACTCCCTTGCACGAAAAGGGTCATGATCATAGGAACTACGACTCTACTCAGGATTTTAGACTCCAGCTTTCATTTCGGCCTTTCCTTGCTTGTTTGGCTTTGTATATATGTGTTTGTTTGCTTTTGCTTGCTTCATTTGATGTAATCACTTGCTTTTTGCTTTTTGCTTTGTGATTATTTTATTTTTACATTCATGCTATGTCACCCCGCTTGCACATGCCATGGTATCATGCCTTTTGACTTGATGTTTTTTTTTTCTTCACAAACATGATCACAACACCATCACATGCCATGAACATTTCTTTTGATTGATGTATGGTGTTTGCAAGCTAGGTTTGTGTGTTTTCTTCCTTTTGCATTAGGCTTAAGGAAATTAGAGACTTGCTTGCCTTCCCCCTCTTGTTAATCTAAAAGTCTCTAGAGAAAAAAAACACTTAGGTAAAACTAGTGACCAATTCACATTCTCTCCCATTGGCTTAATAAAATGTGCAAGTAAAAAATGCTAATCATTTCGCATGGATGAATCATATAGGATTATGCATCTTCTCCTCCCTTGAGTCCACCTGCAGTTACAAAGGACAATCCTGATTTGTCATTCTATTACTATTGGTGTGGGATGGGATACTGGTCTGTTCCCCGTTGCCTGGAGTCGTGTCAATCTTAGTAGAGGATACAACTCATTGCTACTATATGAGTCAAGGCTCCTAACGCACCACCTGTTCGCAGCCCACACTTTGGCCATGATTAAAAGTGGGAACTAACTTTCTAACCTATATTGGAGACCCGTCTACCCATGAGAGAGTCCAAAATAGATAGCCCCATAGGACACATCTAGATGGAGAGAGATAGCATACTAGATGCATCCATGTGTATGAGTGCCATTCATGCCACCATAATAAACATTGCTTTCTTTTTAGTGTCTTAGGTATTGACCCCGTTTCTTGTTCGTCTCAAGAGATATCCTATTTTCACATTTCCTAGAGTTCACCTAGGATAGGAATCCTTGAGGCGCCCCAAATGACATGGCTAATGATTTTTAACCTTCTCCTAGATTTTTTCATGGAATTTTTGTGTTTTTCCGGATTTTTTATACATCTTTGTGGAATAAAATAAAAGACAAGGAGTAAAATACAAAAGACTAAGATGTTGTCTGTCAGATAGGCGATAGGCCTCATCGCCACTTCATGTGGCGATTAGTTTTTCAAGTGCCATCTCAATAGGGGATTGAAATCCTGGTACTCTCTCTCTAAATAATTTGTCATCCTAGGTCCTAATATAACAGATGGAATATTTATAAATGTTATCATGATTTTTTCCATAATTATTATAATTTCTATACTTTTCCAACTATAACCATGCCAACCCGAGGGTTCGACGCAGAGTCATGCCAAAGAGAGGAGATCACAGCCATGCCAAGATGGCGATGTGCAAGATAGGATAAAAGTAAAAGAAAAGGAGTCGCCACCTAGTCTTTTAAGGGAAAGACGAGGAAAACCACAAAAGATTGAATGCATGAGATGCAGATGTGAAGGCTGGATGTCTACTAAACAGAGGATGGGAGGTTTCCTATTACACACGAGGAAGGTATTAGGCACTTTCGTGCGCCCGAGAAATTCGATCTTTCTAGCCTAAATTGCTTGCTAAGGCTGAATGAATGCTTGCTAAGTCTAGACCATGCTCTAAACATGCTAATATGAATGCCTAGACAAAACTAGACGGATGTGCATGATGGTATGCGAAAATTGCAACGAAGTCCACATAAAATGACAAAATCACAAAGTACGACACGACAAAAGGAATCACATGAAATGACGAGATTTTTACAAAGAATGACTTAGAAAATCATACTAGTGTCAAAGGAATCAAAAATACAACAGACCCAAATTATTAGAAGCGTAAAAATCGTTTTGGAGATATGAATGGGAAATTTGCAAAGAAACGCACATAAAACAGACAAACGACGACATGTGAAGAAAATCACATAAAATGAAGGTGTTTTTGGACCGACTTCACAGGAAAACCATACTGATATCAAAAGGATAAAAACCCAAGTCCTCGGAATCATAAAAAAGTTTGTGAAATCAAAATAGTCAGCAAATGGGCCAATGTGGGCTTTTCGGTCACTTTGTGTACGCCCTTAGGCGATGAAATCCAAATCAAATAAAAAAAAGTCCAAAATGTAGGAGTAGATCAAATCAAATATCGAATGAGAAATTTTGAAAGCAATGTGGAGAAAGAAATCCCTAAAAGAAAAGCATGAGATGCGGGCTCACTAAAAGGAGGGACGGATGAAAACTATATGAAATGGATGAATAAGTGCCTAAATGCATAAAAGTGTTAAAGGATGACTTGAAAAAGGATTAGGTAGGGCTGAGTGTGAAAACTAAAATGCATGCACCTGGATTAGAGACATAGGGGTAATTTGGTCATTCTCATGGCCAGATGTGATAAATGCAAGTATGGGGATGATGCATGATCTAAGTTATGTCAAAATATGTACAAAACATTTGGAAGGTGTTATGTGCAAGAAAACATGAAGGAAAAAAACAATAACATGATATAAAGACAATAAAAGAGAAATATGGGGACTAAAACGCAAAATTCACAAAAAGAGTGATAATCTGGATGAAAATTGCACTTGGATAATTTCTTGAAAATTCAGGGTCTAAAGTGCAAATTCACACATAAGCAAATGTGGTTAAAATGTGAGACTAAAGATCAATTCATAGTGAAAACATGATTTTTAAGTGGAATCTATGATTAAATGAAAAAAAAATGAAATGCAATAAGTGAAAAATAACAAAAAATATGCAAGAAAACATTTTAAAACCCTAAGTGATGTATTTGAAACTAACCTAAGGGTCTATATGCAAATTGTTTGTGATCAAGGATTGTTTATTAAGAACCCAGGGGTTTATGTACAAAATTCCAAGGTCCTGAATGTGATAAACAATGGGATTATATAATGATCAGTGTAATTACGACATTTATTAGGGTTCATGATGTAAAATTCATAGAGAAACTCATTTTTTAAAAATTCTGGGGGTTATTACAAAAGCTCAGGACTTAAATGTGATAAAAATTGAATTTTAAAGATGATCAGTGTGATTTTAAAAAATTTTAGGATTCATATTGTAAATTCCACAGGGAAAACTCATTTTAAAATATTCGAGGGGCAAATGCAAATATTCAGGAGCTATGTGTGAAGAAACCATGATTCCAGGGACCTAGATGTGATAAAACATGCTTGAATACACTAAGAATGAAAAAATCTAAATATGTAGGGGATTATATGCAAATGATACAGAGAAAATAAAGGAAATGAAATATTTTAAAACGATAGGGGCTAAAATATAAAACAAAAGGACTTAAATGTAACGAAAAGGACTTAACTGTAATAAATTAAGGACTCAAATAAAATAATCTAAAACTGCGGGACCTCGACCTAAAAAGCTCCCTTTGGAAGATCACCGGGGGCTCACCGGAACTCCTCCTTCGGCGAGCACTCCTGCGATAGCCCTGCGGTGGCCTAGCGGTGTTGGATGGAGAGCGACGGTTAGGGAAGCTTCAGAGGGCCTTGGCGACGGTCTCTGGGAGGCTGCGCAAGGGTGGAGAGGCCTATGGCTCCCCCACCTCGCGCTCCAGCTAGGCTCTCTGATCGGTGACGGGGAAGACAATGGTGCGGCGTAGCTACGCTTCGGCCACTGGAACGGTGTGGGGACACTCGAAGGACTTCTGGAGCGGTGCGAGGAATCTTCCGGAGGCTTCAACGAGGGCTGGGGTGGCCTGAGCTGCTCCCCCATCCCCTGCGTCAATGGTGGTGGCTATGGTGGATCATCGGGGCACTCCGACGGTCCAAACGGCGATGGGGCGGCGTGGATGGCTTCGTGGAGACTCGATAGAGGTCCTTGGAACGACGGTGTGAAGCAAGGAGGCTTGTGAACTCTTATGCCCCTCGACAGTGATCGACAGTGGTAGTGGGGCTGGCGTCGACAACGGAAGACTTCTGAAGCGGAGGGAGACTAGAGAGAAAGAGGAGAGAAGAAGAAAAGAAAGGAGAGAAGAAAAAGAGGGAGGAGAGGCCCCCAGGGGGCCTCGCCTAAGGCCAAGCGACCTAAGGCCTCACTAGTGGGATGAACCCACCACCAGAGGCGGGTCGACTGCTGGCAAAAAGGGGGGTTCATCGTCGTGGCTTAATTCAAGGGTCCTAGTGGGGCTACTGAATCGGAAAAGAGAAGGGGAGGGAGGTTACTTGACGTGGGTTGTCTTCTCCGGCATGATGGGTCGACGGCGACGTTTGGAAGCTGCTCTGGCGAGGGCTCTGGTTGGGGCTGCGGGATGCAAAAAGGGTTGGGATGGCTCTGGAAAGTGGGGGTCGCTGTCTTGGTGAGTTGGGTATCGAGGAAGGAAGAGTTTGGCTTGCTGGAGGGGAGGCTCGACGATCGTTCTCGTCTGTCAGCGATGAGGAGCTTTTAAGCTCCGACGAAGCTCTACTGGATCGTCGATCCTCCTTCTCCTAGGGCCAGCACCATTGGATGGAGTGCATGACGGAGAAAGAAAAGTCCAAAGATCTCGCAGGAGGAGGATGCGCACCGGAGAATCAAGGATTGACTGTCGGGATCATCGCCTGAAACGTCGGGGTCGCCGACGGCGAAGCTTGCCGAAATTATTTTTAGGTTTTGTATAGTTTTCTGGTTTATGGATTAAATAGGTTATTGGGTTGCAAATGGGCTTAGAGTTTTGGGGTTTCTATTTTGGTTGTTCTTTTGGTTTTTGTTTTGGAAATTTTAGGATTTTTTAAAATTTTGATTTTAGGTTTTAAATTAGGGTTTTGTGATTAAATTTAATTTTTTAATTTTGGGATTTAGGGTTTAATTAATTGGTTTTGAATTAGGGTTTTTATTATTTTAGGGTTTTATTTTATTTTTGCAATTTTCATGGATTTTAGGTTTTTTTCATTTTAAAATTTTAAATTAGGGTTTTGAATTTTAATTTAGGCTTTTTATTTTTGTTTTATGATTTTAATTAAATTTGTGCTTAAGGTTTAATTAATTGGTTTTAAATTAGGGTTTTAATTATTTTAGGTTTTTATTTTATTTTTGTTTTGGGATTTTCATGGATTTTAGGATTTTTGATTTTAAGTTTTTAATTAGGGTTTTGTGATTTAAATTTGATTTTTAATTTTGGGACTTAAGGTTTAATTAATTGGTTTTAAATTAGGGTTTTGAATTTTAATTATGGTTTATGGTTTTAATTTAGGGTTTTTGTGTTTTAATTAGGTTTATTGGTTTATTTAGGGTTTTTGGGTTTTAATTAGGGTTTATGGTTTTAATTTAGGATTTTTGTGTTTTAATTAGGGTTTATTGGTTTATTTAGGCTTTTTAAATTTTAAATTAGGATTTATTGGTTTATTCAGCATTTTTGGATTGATTAGGGTTTTGAATTTCAATTATTTAGGGGTTTTAATGGATTTTGACTTTTGTTAGGGTTTTGACTTAATTACTTGGATCTAAGTGGATTTTATTTCATTTTTACTTTAATTAGGGTTTTTGTTTCATTAATTGGATTTTAAGTGTTTAAAATATGAATTTGACTTGAATTAGGGTCTTTGTTTTGTAAATTGGATTTTCAATGGATTTTTAATGTGTTTTGTTTGGTTTTTATTTTCATTAGGTCAGAATGGACTAGTGTGGGCGTGAATGGGCCTGTGTGGGCTTAAGTGGGCTATTGTTTTGGTGGTCGCAACCAGAGCATCATCTAGAGGAGCGTACTGCCAAGTGACTTGAATTAGGGTCTATAGATGCCTCTTCCTGAGCGAGGTCGAGGAAATCGAGACCAATGCTCAGGGTTGCAAGACACCCCACCTAAGTCCGTGGGAGAGTGGTATTTGATGTGGGGCTGTGAGTCATTTATTCGATGGATGCACCGAAAAGTCATGACTTATGACTAATGCATGATGCTGATGCAAAGGATGACCTTAATACTAGGTGATGCATGAGGGTGATTCTGGTAACGAGTAGGTAGCTTAGCTCTCGGAGGGGAGCGTGAGGGATTTCCTAACTCGTGTCGTGGGATGTCTGGACATGACTATCGAGCTTGTCGTATGATAGGGAGAAACTCGGCAAATGACGGACCTTCCAGCCCGGGAGGATGCATAGCAAGATACCCGACTTGCTGACCGAGGATAGACTGATGACGGATGTCAACCGGATAGTTCGAGGTATCAGCTCAAGGGAAGAAGCATTAGGTAAGATTATCAAGCTGGCAAGCTAAGGAGTAGAGTATGATAAGTTGACGAACCTATCGACCAGATAGTTAGGGTTATCAGCCATATGATGAGTTGGCGGACTTATCGCCAGATAGTTAGGGCTATCAGCCCGATAGTGAGTTGACGAACTCATCATCGGATAGTTAGGGCTATCAATCCACTGATGAGTTGATGGACTCATCACCGGATAGTTAGGACCATCAGCCCGATGATGAGTTGACGGACTCATTGCCGGATAGTTAGGGTAATCGGCCCGATGATGAGTTGACGAACTCATTGTCGGATAGTTAGGGCTATCAACTCGATGATAGGGGCATTAGGATTTGTCCATCAGGGGCAAACCTAGGATGAGATCATTTAGACCTCGCTTGGTCAAGGAAGGGATAGAAATGGCGCTTGTTCGCTTTAAACAAGTCCGAACAGGATAGATAGAATTTCGTCCCAACTGGTACAGAAACCTAGGATGGCTTTGTTTGACCAAGTCAAGGCAACAAAACGATATCCCTGACTGTTAGTTGGGTGGGCCCTAGCGCCAAGTCTGCAGGCAAAAAAAAAAGGGCAGCAGTTTGAAACAATTGTGCATATGTTACAGCAATGATAATTCCTTGTCAATCACAGTCATTCAAACAAGCTGCCAAGTGTGTCCCAATGAATTTATTATTGCAGTCAAATATAATGATGTGATTACACTTATTTTCCAGTCTGTAGTGAACAAGTAGCATAAAATAAGTGTCGACATTCTAGGTCATCTCTAGGCCTCTTGGAGCCTCTTGCTTTCGGAAACAGTATAAGACTTGGAACTACTTCACAGATCGACCTGGTTTCTTCCACTTCGGGTTCGTAGTTAGCTGAACAACCCTTACCTTCGGTGACTGTATGGTCGCTTGAATGGATGGAGCCAGTAAGCAGGCATGACAGTTCCTTTTTTGCTGCGTAAGAGCTCAGTGGATACTCCCGGAATCGAGCTGGCATTGGTCCTTGAGTAAAGGAGTCTTATCGATAACTGAACTGCTGCATCACTCTGATTGGATGACATTCGACACCACCGGTCAACCCCGGGAGGACGATAAAGTTCATGTCGGTATCATTGAAGAATGCTTCGAAGTTGTGAGTTGTCGAACGAATGATGTGCCAAGTCACCTTTTCTTCTGTCAACCTCTCCAGTCGCTCATATTCTTTGCGGACTGATGTGAGGGTGCAGGCATGACCACTTTGGCAATAAGACTCGAAGGCTGACCATTGAAGGCGTAAGACCTCTACACCCAAATGAGCGGCCAACCATGCCTGCACGAATGCCCCACAACCACAAAAATGTTGACACCGTCGCAGTGATCAGTCGAGGGCTCGATAAGTCTGCCAAGATAACAAGGGCTAAGTCTATCTAACGGGTTATTACCGCCAAAGCAATTTCCGTAACTTCAATGTTCACGACTGTCCGACCATGGCTAAACACCAGCTCGCCTAAGAAGCGGACGACGAAACCTCTTAGCCACAGCTCATCGCCTACGGAGTTGCGCATCTCGGCTATCTTGACAAAGTAGATTAGTTGTAGCATAGGAGTTTGCCCATCAATACAGATCAGTTGACGACCACAATCGCCAGTCGACAGGCCGGTCAGTTCACTCAGCACAGAGGAATATCCGTCTCGCCGCATAAATACAGT
This sequence comes from Posidonia australis, assembly GCA_024699735.1. Lineage (NCBI taxonomy): Eukaryota > Viridiplantae > Streptophyta > Magnoliopsida > Alismatales > Posidoniaceae > Posidonia > Posidonia australis. The sequence continues at coordinate 1,201 of JAMKQA010006224.1, read as the reverse complement.
GGGCCCAAGGAACTTTGACAGACAACACACCTGACGAACTTCCTTTAAAGTAAGGGTCAACTCAATCCTTCCGAAGATGAATGTGTGATTTGCAGGCTTCTGGAACCAAGTGGCTGTACACAAGAAATAACGGGAGACCTCCACATTTGCAATGTCTAAAAATTTCGTGGAGATTCCCCAAGTCCACAGCTTGTCATGGTCATCACTTGTTAACTTTCCAATCCATGCTCGGAGGACCTCTGAGCAACACATCGGTACGACCATCGTAGGGAAGCCCATGATTGATGGGGGAGCTACGGCTTTTCTTGATTCAAGTCTACAGAACATTATTAAAAGGGTATTCAGAATGACAAATCACTTTATTCCATGCACACAATATTTCAAATTGTCCAATGCAGATAGAAAAAATTATAAATTGCTGCCGAATGCTGAGTCATATGTCAGTAGCCACTCTGAAACTGTGTAAAGGAGACTACTCGATAAAGCTAACATGCTCGCTGCTTGAGTGCACAAGGTTATCTGCCTAGTGATGAGTTGACAGACTCGTTGCCAGATAGTTAAGGTTATCAGCCGTGTGATGAGTTGATGGATTCATCGCTGGATAGTTAGGGCTATCAGCCCAAGGGGAAAGAGTCAATCCTTGGATACAAGAAACCAACAGCTCGAACCTCCTTCGGACTTAGAGGAATCAAGGAAAGGATGAATGCTGGTCCTCGGATACAAGGAGCCAACGACTCGGATCTCCTCTAGACTTAGAGGAGTGTCAAAGAAAGGATAAATGCTAGTCCTAGGATACAAGGAGCCAACGACTCGGATCTCCTCTGGACTTAGAGGAGTCTCGAGAAAAGGATAGATGCTGGTCCTAGGATACAAGGAGCCAACAACTCGGATCTCCTCCGGACTTAGAGGAGTCTCAAGAAAAGGATGGACGCTGGTCTTAGGATACAAGGAGCCAGCGACTCGGATCTCCTCCGAACTTAGAGGAGTCTCGAGAAAAGGATGGATGCTAGTTCTAGGATACAAGAAGCCAGTGACACGGATCTCTCCTCCGAACTTAGAGGAGTCTCGAGAAAAGGATGGATGCTAGTTCTAGGATACAAGAAGCCAGCGACACGGATCTCCTTCAGACTTAGAGGAGTCTCGAGAAAAGGATAGATGCTGGTCCTAGGATACAAGGAGCCAGCGACTCGGATCTCCTCCT